>JAAAKG020028672.1:0-19757 GCA_010014905.2 Druon quercuslanigerum | reverse complement strand
TAACAATTTAAATAATTATAACTTGCAATTGAAAACATTTTGCTACCTGCATCAAAACAAACGAACATAACCTCTCTCACTTACGTCAATTTGACAAACTTTCTCACTCGCACACTTTTTCATGTATAGGAAGAGGACAACTGTGCACCTGCGCACGAAAATTTAAGATCTTCATGTAATGTGTCTGCCACTTACGGTAATGTTTCTATTGCCAAGTGGGGAAACGGAGTTAGATCTCCTTATTATTCCTTCGTGATCACAACGTTGGATCCGTGGAACCAATATCACTACTTCAAAGAATAGTGATCCAAAACCCAAATAAGAAAATGGATGGATGGTAGCTTATTGACGTCAAGGTTATTGACGTCATATGAAGCTATTTTGGATAAAAATTCAAAAAGTTAGAGCTATTAAAAAAAATTTTTAACCAATTTTTCTAAGATTCAAAATTTTTACGCACGGCTATTCGTAGAATTCAGAAAGACGAGAAATGTTTTCCTTTGCCTATTTTCTATACAGAAAAACATTTGAAAAGTTATAGCATTTATAAAACCAAACAACGGCCGATATGAAAAAGTCAATAAAAGACAATCGTGCTTTTTGAAAGCCCCATAAGATTGTACTTACAACTTTCTTAATTTTCTTAAAAAATCAAAAATTCCAATTCTGATTGCACAAAAAATAATGAAAAATAAAAACTTCCATTTTGTGTGCAAAGTATGCAAGATGCGAATAAAGGTTTAATAATAAGTTTAATTTATTTTTCGAAATTAATGTGTAAAAATATATAAAATTTTTCCATATTACGCCAAAAGATGCGAGATACGTGAAAAGACTAAAAGAAGACTCTCGAGTTGGGACTCAAGTAATCGGATACTCTACGCGACTCGGCTGAACTCTAGTGAGTCTTAAATACTCACGGTGACTAACGCTTTGGAGTGGTAACCTGCTGTAGTATGTCGATACACCTAAATTTCTCTCTAGGTAAATATTTTTTCAAAAAGGTGAAGGTCATTCTTGAAGTAACTTTTAACGAGGAATCCAGTGTTGACCTTGAAGCGAAAGAGCGGGAAATTTTACGTCCAAAAATGTTCTCAGGTCATGGGTCAGGGAAGACTTTGAACTTCAACTGATGGTTTTTAGGCTTGACTCAGGTATGGGTCGGGTCCAATCAAGATCAAGTTCAAGGTCAAATTCAAGGTCACCACTGGATTCCTCGTTAAAAGTCACTTCAAGAATGACTTTGACCTTCTTGAAAAAACATTTACCTGGAGAGATATTTAGGTGTATCGAGACTTTTTAAACACCCTGTATAGTAACGCTACGAGGCCGTGCTTTCAAATGCGTTTCTCTGGCATACAGGTGAGTCATCTATGTCTATGTAACTGTTGTGTTTCAAATATGATTCAAGAATCAGAAACACGCTCCCACTCTCATACACTCGAGTAGAAGTCGGCTCGACTTTTGTGGACTCTTAGCAATTCTTATACCTCGGCTAACTCTTTTAAATCCTGTTGACTCTCTTATTTTGAAGCCGCGAAAGAGTAAATGCAGAATTATTTAGATCGTTCGAATCTCAACTCGAGAGTGACCAGCCCTTTGATGTTATCCACAAAAAATAATATGAAAGAAAAAAAATTCTATTTTCAGCATAACAACGCGAGACAGAGAAAAATGTCTGAATAAAGGAGTGTAACTTTTTATTTTAAGTTTCATAAATCAGGATTTAATGTTTGAATATTGTAAGTACTCTTTTTCTCCAGTCCCCTTTCTGCTTTGCTTCGATCGATCCGCCGAATGTTCGTAAACACTTTAAGTATAAACAAAACAAAGATAAACACTACATACAAAGATAAACATCCACTTCTTTGTTACCGCAAGTAATAACAAAGAATTCAGTTCTTTGTTACCGCAAGTGAGAACAAAGAATCCATTTCTTTATTACTGCAAATAAGAAGAAAGTATCCAGTTCTTTGCTACCGCAAATTAGAATAGAGAATCCGTTTCTTTGTTGCCGCAAATGAGAACAAAGAATCCATTTCTTTGTTACCGCAATTAAGAAAATCAACGATATATGTTTTACCGCATTTAAGAACATCAACGAGTTGTGTGTTACCGATTTTTTTGTTGAGAAAATCATCGATTCATTCAATTTTCCTGTAATTTTAGTGCATTGAAGCTCATTCAAGCCCACTAGCTATATGAGATAATCACGCCCTTGTAGCTCAAGTAAATCCGCTAGCTTACAAGGTACCTTGTGGCTATCAGTTATTGTTTGGAGTTTCAGTTCATAATGCAGTTTTAGGTTTCGAAAAGTGTTAGACGCGTTAATGGTCTTGAAATCTCGTAAGACTGTGTTGTGCCAAAGAAAATAAATGTGACTTGATATGTGATTCTGTGCGTGGATTTATTTTGATCACCAAGACCACTTTTAAATAGTGTGATGTAACAAAGTTAATTTAGAAAATAACTATATATTTAATAATGTCAGTCAGGAATCGATCGCGTAGCATGAGTGTCACGATGAGAATATATACTAGTACTCAAGGGCTACTATGGGCCGGCCGACAGCCTAACCCCACTCCTCGGTGTTAGGCAGACGTTTGGCGGCTACTCCCACTCCTATGTGGGTATATGCCTCGTCTCGATACTCGCTCTTGTTTGTTTAAAGTCTAGGAATGAAAGATAAGGCATAGATAAATAATAGAGGGGATTCCCAGGAAGACACGGATATCACTTTAGAGAAAGATATTTAAAAACTTATAGATATAAATAAACATATCTCGCGAAAATATATTTGGTAAACTCTTAAAGTAACGCGTGCAGTGCACTGTATTAAATGATGGTATAATATGTTAGATATAAAGTAGCAAGTTGTGAAGAGCAAGATTGAACACAAGATTCGAGATGAGTATTAATAGGTGGTTTTTAATAATATCCACCTTAAAACCTGTCTTTAGATTGGTTCAAAACAATCGGGTTAATTTTATATTTTTTTAAAATAATTTTATCAAAATTCGTAGTAATGCGATCATTTTTTTTACCAAAGGAGGAGGGTCAATAAGGCCGTTTTTTAGGCCAACGTAAGAAATGGTTCAAATTGGGCGATTTTCGTCCTCTATGTGTGCCTCATAATCTCCTAAAATGATTTCGTCCTGGAGTCATTTGATTAGTTTTGATTAGCGTTATAGGAATGGTCATTCGCAACTTTACCCCATCATCTCTAGCGTTTTTTCCACACGGGGCATCAACATAGATTCAATACAAGCGTTTTTAAATTAACGATTACTTTTTTTCCATTATTATATATATTCTATAATAGCAGTAAGCCCCATCATCGCGTCAAGGCTCCAGTTCCCAATGAGGTTTTATCCTTTTTTATGCTATGAATATTTGTTTTATTTTCTTTCAAAGCCAAGCACACTTATAATCATAACATAAAAATGAAATAGAAGGGGATGGCAAACGTTTATCAATCTCACTGAGTGAATAGTCAGACAACTTTTCAGGGCAATTCGTTATGTGAAGCCGATTCCTCAACGACATTTGTCCAGTTTGAAGAATCGTCTATCACATAGTCTTCAAACTATTAAGAAGGCCTGTGAGTGCTTATGGCTTGATGTCTTGCATACCCAAAGTACCAACTAAAATACCAACCACCTATCGAATTTGGTCCTGCATTAACCTGGATCCACAGATTATTAACTTTTGAAGACTTGCGCCGTGATTGGATTTGTACTCTGAGTATAGACCCTTGGCTCTTCTAACGCAAGATGTTGACATGCCGTTTGCAAGAAGACTCTTTTTTGTCTGAAAGTGCAATGAATACTTGATTGCAGTCACACAAAATATTGTTCTTTTTGACTAGCTAGCGAAGTGTTCATTTATTTGTTTCGCAGAACTCATCTCTTTCCATTCTGGCTGCGATTGATATTCATTCGACCCATTTATTGTGATCTAAAAGGCCGAAACAACATGTGCCCTTCTTGTAACACACGCTTTAAGTCAGGTCGTCGCTAGTTCAAAATTGAAGATGAAGGGATGCTCACAATGTTAAAAAACATGTATGTTTGAAAACGTTCATGATACTGTGGAGAATGAACAAGCTGCGAAATCCATATTAGATGATTCTGATGATGATCCAGCGAGTACGAAGAAAGTGAAATTGCCAATAAGAATGTACATCATAAGTGGATCAGTTTGCATCGTCTGTAAAGAGACAAATGATGGTTGTTATAGAATTAGATCCAGAGCTATATTGAAAATATTCTTAGAAACTTTAACGCTCACTTCCATGGACGCAAAAATTATAAAAGAACTTTTAATAGTCTATAAGAAAATCTACTAGAAAATTCAATAAAAAAGGGCTCTACGAAAAAATGTTAAGCACTACTCTCGATGAAGTTACGTACTGAGCTTCCGCATTTTATCTTGCCTTTGCAAGAGATAGAAAAAAAGTCGGCAAAGTGGTTGTGGCTACAAGGAATGATCTCATGACGTCTTTTTTCCAGACTTGCTCGGCTTTGATTACATTTTGCGTGATAAAGTTATAGAGAAGCATACTAGGGGAATGGCAGAAACCCTCTTTGCAAATGGCGAGAATTTTTGTAGCCGATGCAACTTACATATTCATCCAAAAGAGCTCCAATTATTCTTTCCAAAGAAAAACTTTTTCCATGCAAATAGAGCGAACTTTAGTTAAACCTATGATGCTGCTAACGACCACTGGCTACAGTCTAGATGTTTCAGGCTCATATTTTGCGAATGGAGAAAATAATGATGCCAGTATTTTCGCTAGTTTGCTTCAATCCGATAGTTCCAAACTGCGCAGATAATTCTAAGAAAATGACGTCATTGTAATTGATCGCGGTTTTAGAGATTGCTTGTTGCTGTTGGAACAGATGGTCCTTGTTTCTAAAATTCCACACTTCCTAAAAGAAGTTAAGCTACGTATTGCGATCGAAGCAAACGATTCGAGACACGTATCAAAAAACACGTATCTATGATGATGTGTGCCTAGATTTTTCCCATAGTTTTTAATGTTTACACATCTGCATTTTTCGCAAGAGATAACCCCGAGTGTGTAAGAAGGTATTCATTTCCTGTCAAAAATTGTTGTAAGTAAACACATTTGAACATTTCTAAGACTTTATCACATTCTGCTCATTGTGCTGGCGAGTATTTCTTAAAACCGCACGTCTATACGCAGATTTCCATGTTCTATGAGATTCCAGTGAGAATAACAATTTTCAGAAAGGTCAGGGGTAAAGTCTAAAGCAAACAGGCAGAATCCTTCCGGGTAATCGCTTCTGTCAACATCATAACCCTCCTTAAGGAAGTGATTGCCAGTTCCAGAGAAAAGAGTCGGATAAGCATCAAATAAAGTTTATTTTTCTCAAAATCTGTCTGCGGATGTTTCGAGGAAATTTGTGTGCCATCGATATAAAGAGATAAGAAATTAGTCATGTATTTTTTAAAGTTAAACGCATTAGGTTCTCTATTTCCCTTAAGGAATCTATTGTCGGTGAAGCCAATGATTATTCTTTTAGGTAACTGAACGAGAATAACATTATCAAGAGTCTCACCGTGAATGTGACAGTAACAACGACAGTGACAACGACGGTGACAACGGGCATAACAGTGACTTTGTCATTTATGACAATTACTTTGACAAAACCCTCTGGGATGAGGTAGTGACTGTCGAGGGTGAGGATGGTGGTGATGTACAAATGACGGATCAAATAATAAATATCGAGGAATTAGAAACGTGGAATTGTTAAGTCGTTAAAAAATATGTAATATATATATATATATATATATATATATATATATTAGAACTTAAATTATTCTATTGTATTTTGTTTTGAATAGGAAGAAATCCACTCGAACATAAATTGCATTCACATTTGTTTGTCTAATAATGATAGTTTATTCCAAACAGTACACCTAAGTCTCTCCCGACGCGCCTCGCTCGCTTCCAGAACGCAACTAACTCCCTCCTCAAACGTTGAGCCGGGCACGGACTCCCTTTGGTCAACACAGATCCGAACTCTCTCTTTATCTCTCCCGCGTCTCTAAGATCTACTCTTGTTCCCTTTTTCACATAGGTATATTATTCGCTTCCTAAAATTCGGCCAACCTGAAAGAAGCTTGTCCTCAAGCTTTTACAGTTTCGATGAAAATTTGAGATAAGATAACTAGATGAGGCGGTCGGGATCCTTTCTTTAACATCCTTATCTTATTTATATCTCTTAGGCGTGATCATTGTCTATATATATTAAACAATATCAATATGTGTTATTTTACATGTCACTTTGTATTTTTTCACATGTAATGCATTTGTTCTCGAATATATTTAAAAAAAAATTATTTGATTTTTTTGTTTAATTCGTGTCGGGACAGATAACGATAGTCATAATGACAAGGTTTTAGTATGGATTCCGAAAGGATTTTGTTCAAGAAACACCGATCTAAAAATTTTAATAAATACCTCGAAAATTGTTCGATATATCGATTTAAAAACTTTCAGATTTGTAAATCGATAACTGGTTATTTACTTCACAAAGGAAAGTACGATAACTCGAAACCTGTCCGATATATCGACAAAAAAAGTTTCAGATTTGTATATCGCGAAATAAAGCACTAAAACTTTCTCCCATGGATATCGTAATCTTGTATAGTAGGGAAAGTGGTTCTAAAACGGCCAGTTCCGAATTGAAAAAAAAATTTCTTTTGAATATTAAATTATAGGTAACAAAAAATTATGTTGCAGGCAAAATTTTTGTATACTCTAAACATTTAAAACGTTAAAAGTCTTAATCAAACCATTTAAATAAGTATACAATGTCGAGAAGAAATGGTAAGGTTTTTAGCCGTGTTACCTACATGTGTAGTTAAAATAGCCACCTAAGTTAAAAAATTACAAACTATCTTAATTTCTAATCAACTTTGATAGTGACGTTGTTAAATAACTTCTAACAGTATTCTATGTGTGAGGATAACTTTTTTGTATCAGAAATATAATATAATAATAACATTGTATAAAGTCAAAGCTTCACCTCATTCTTAGTACGCAATATTAATATCAATGCTAATAAGCATTACATATATAGATATTTATCAAAGGTTTTATATGAGCAAACGTAATGATTTTTCCCTTTCACTCTTTCTTTTGTATTTCGTCATTTTTAAACATGCATTAAGGTTTAGAATAAACTAATACTGAGTTTACTGCTAGTATATGTAATCATAAGTTGACGGACTTCTAACCTTAAAATCAATTTTTTTATGTAATGCGCATGAAATATTACAATTGAATATTTTTGTCGTTGTGTGGTCTTAATTCCTTTTTAAATATAAACATGAATATTGAGTAGATCAACATGTGATTTTTTGTGGCTTTTTGTTATTTTGTGTTATGTCTAGGGTTGTTCATAGGCATATACACATACTCGTGTATATGCAAAGCTCAAATAAGAATGACGATCACACATCTGATGATGATGATGATGATGAAAATCATGCCATCATGGTTAAGGAGAAAGAAGCATTAAGTGATCATAGTGGTGTTTCAAATGAGGGTGGTGAAATGCCATTTAATTTAAAATTTCGAATCATAAATAAAAAAAATATTATCTGCGTTTTGCCTTAGATGGTACTAATGCCGAATTGCGATTCCGGTATAACCCTGTTTAATCAATTTGTCCTATCCCGTCGCTTAAATCGAAGATTAAACAGCTTTTTTAGTATTTATTTAAACCTTATGCCCCTCTTGATTTTATCGGAATGAAATTCATCGCAAATATATTTTTGTAGAGATCTGCTTCCTGGCACGACGACCATTTCTGTCGGTCGCCATAAAAAGGGAATTCAAAATTACAGTTTTCAATCCATTGAACTTTAATTTTAAAAGGTCTTCGCATAAAACGTGGGGTAAGCCTAAAGACCCAGCACAAAGCGCCAAATCTGACAAACGAGCGGTTTTTTTCTTTTTATTAATGATGTGAAGATTTGCGTTTTATATATAGAATACTCTAAAACTCTTTTTGACTGAGATTCTAGTGCTTACCGAACATTCTGCGATTTCTTCAGTGTTTAATTTTTCTACCATGCCGCTATCCATGTTTACTTTCATCCGTTTGGAAATAAAAAATCACGTACAAATAGTCCACGAAAAATCTTTTTTTTTATAGGCTTGCCAATATTGAACAGACTTCACCATTGGATATTGATAAAATACACTTTGTTCTTCATTTGGCATGGGCAAAAGAAAAATTATCTTTCATTCTAAATCAAATTTTTTTTCGAGAGGAAAAACGTTTGTTGTAAGTTCGTATATCCAGCCCACATTATATTTTATATTTTATATTTTGTATAATGTGTTATATATTGAATATTTTATTGCTGGTATAGATACAGCCATACATGAGGTTTGTTTTGACCATCCTATTCTTGTCGCTTATAAAGTACCACAAATATAAATAATTTGTATTTACGATATTTCAGTAAGTGCATTTCGTACTCTTGATGATTGAATTACAAGTGTTATGTTAAGAATCTACTTATAATTTTCGAACTTTCGATCGTACGATTAAATCAATTATACTATTGCTATCATTGTATCTAGACCTGGCGCGAAATAGAGGTTCTGCGGAAGGAGGAGGTCCGGTTAGGGATGAGGTCTGGCAGGAGGAGATTTTCTGTCAGAAGAAAAAGAAAAAGGTCCACGACGAGGATCAACAGGCTTAGTTTTGTTATTAGGCAGAAATTTTGACTGCAAACTTGATTCTGTAGCATGAAACAGGCGATTATATTCTTTCTAGTACACAATCGTATGTTGGTTTATCGTGAGTTGTAAACGCGGTTGCACTTGAGGCAGTATTCTACTTTTGTTTTAAAATTATTAATAATGATATCGACGTAGGCTTTGCTAGGCTTAATAAATACAGTCTTGAAATACATTTTTTTTTTAAATTTTATTTATTTTATGCTCTTTTTATACATAAAACGGCAGTCAAAATCAATCCCTCAAAAAGTAAGTAGGTTCGCTCAGTTGTAAAAATGACTACGGTATCCGGCTAAACTAGGATTTCTGATATACATGCAAAAATATCAAAATGGCGGCAAAAAAATAAAAGAAAAAACGAAAAAAGTGGGTTTATTTTCACCGTTTTTTGAAAAAAATATGGTTAAATTTAAAATTTAAAAATAATCCTCGTTCAGCTGATTGATATAAGTGTACATAATATGTCTTTAAAATTTCATAACAATCGATTCCGTAGTTTCTAAGATATTAACAATAGGCTGTGTAAAACGTGTTTTTGAGAAAAACACTCTGAAAGTTTTTTAAAATGAAACAACACGAAAAAAATTAACTTAAGCTCATTTGGGATCTTGGCGAGTCGATTTTCTCATATTTATTTTGCACAGAAAATAAATGCAAGATCAGGCTCGGAGATTTTACAGTTTTGAATTTAGAAACACGACTGCTAATCCAATACGATATGACGCGCGTCAGACTGGCGCGCTCAGATAGTTATGTTCGAGGGATGGGAAAGTACAGTTAGATTGTAAAAAAAATTGATTTTCTGAAAGTTTTACAGTAGAATACTGCACTAAGGAACCGGATTCTATAACCGTCTATTAATTATTCTCACAAAGCGTCTTTGGCACCTGGAATATTTATACAACATTTTTTGATATTAATTTTATATATTCGTGTACTAAATTTAATTGCGCTCTGATTTCTTCAGACAAAAATGTTGTGGCTACTTCTGTTTTCGAAGTGAACATTAAAACCTTGTTTTTTTAGAAGACAGATCTGTTTCTCCTTCTTACATTCTCATCCATAAGAGTGTCATTTAATCGTCTAAATTTTCGATCTCTGCTTTTTTACTAATCTTGACGTTTCGGTAATCACAGAATACGAAATTCACAAGATTTTGTCGGTCTGTCTGTATGCCTGCCTCTCTGTATGGCTGTATGTATGGTTACCTGAATGTTGTGGTAACGCTAACGTTTGAAGGGATTTTCCAATCGAGTCAGGCTTTGAAACAGACTTTGATACACTTTTTAATTTTCTGTGAAATTTTCTTAAAGATGGATAAAAGACTTGTAAATTATCCAACTGTAATGTTCAATTAGAATGAAAATCAAAAAAGTTACGCTTTGGAAAATTTTGAAAATGTTTAGAAAAATAGAAAACAATATTTTTTTGATAGATTAGGAAATTTTATTTGAATTCTTTACTTGAAATCAAATATATTTATAAATCATCTCAGTAAAATTGTTAGATTAGACAAAAATTTAAAAAGTTAGAGCTTTTTCAAAATAAAAAAATAAAATTTTATGAGTATTAGACATTTTTCTCAAATTTTCTAGCACGCGGCGAAAATAAATGCAAATTATCCTAATGATATTTTAAAATTGAAAGAAAATTAAAAAGTTATATGCTTTTCAACATTTTGAAAACTTTCAAAAAAACGAAACATTTTTTTCTATAGCTTAATAAATGTCAATCCAAATCTCTGCTCGATATAAAATATATGTATTTTTAAACAATTCCCATAAAATTTCTTAATTAGACAATTAAAGTTGGATCATTTTCAAAAATATGCAATTTTTGATTTTAAGAGATCCGTAATTTTAAAGCGTTGTTTTTGGTAGATTTGAGCAAGGTTTACAAATTATCTTGATGAAGTTTTTCAATCGGACACAAATTATCGAGCAAGAAGCGCGAGTTTCGTGATGAGAATGTAATCGTCCAATCCGTAGGTGCTTTGAGAACCTTCTTTAAAAATACAGCTTTTGATTTAAGTTATAATATTTATGATACTTCAAAACATGTAGTTAAATTGTACGCATGAAACGTACGGCAATAAGAATGTGCCTGCGCGGCACTATACTGGTGACACAAAAATATGAGGCAACTTTAGTCGAACTCATACAAATTGCTCGCAACATTGTTGCAGCGTGTGGCAACGAACGTAGCCTACCTGTGAATACAGATGAAATTAAATTATTGGTTTTTATGAGATGCAGTAAACTTCATGACCTTGTGAATCTGAAGTTCTATGGTAAAAATGTTGACTTTTCCACATCCGCTAAGTATTTAGGAATCATCTTTCCAATAGAACAGAGAAGAAGCGACTTAGTCGCTCTAACACATCTATTACAACAAAAGAGGAATCAGCATAGCCTCACGCGGAACGGGGGACGGGCCGAACGCGAGGAAACACGAAACCCCCCAAGGGTTCCCGAAGCCCCGGACGACGGCGCGGTCCATCGTCAGTCGTGCTTTGTCACTAGTAAAGTGAATAGTTTACAGATTCTTACGTGGGAAATCCGTCTCGTCGTCCCACCTACTCTCTACTCCGAGTGAAGATCTCCAAACGACTCCGCCACGGTCTCATTACAATCACCCGACGGCCCGTTTGCCCTCTACAACAATCTGCCTGTCTTAAATCACAAGCTGCCATATTCCGAAGATCCTGTAAGTGACAATAAATACTGTGTGTGATTTTTCTTGACCTCTTTCACTGGTGTTCTACCCTTTTCTCGGCTTCCCACTTTCTACTTTCCCTCCGCAGCATTATTAATATGCTAAAAGCCCTACGGATGACCCTGAGTTTTGACTCAAAAACTTGGTGATCACTAAGGATTCCCCATACCCGCTATCCTATGGAAGCTTGCCCAAACATGCTACCCATTACAATAAGTAAAGCTAGATGCGAAATCAAACCTGACATTACAGTAAAATAGTATAAAGAAATTAAAAGAATACATATTTGGGATAAACCGTTAATGAATAAAGAAGAAAATATTCCTAAATATATGAAACCGAAATTCGGAGGTACAACCAACCTCAAGAATGATAGAGAAAGCGAAATCCCTTTAGTACCTATCAATCCAAACCAATTTCCAAAAACACAAAATACCGACAGCAAAACAATCACAAAGACTAATTTAATTTAAGAAAACAGAGAATTAAAAGGAAAAAAAAACTTAGGCATCTTTTTATAATAGCAAATACGAAGAAACATATGCGGACCAATATATTTATCTTTGGAAAAATAATAAAGTTAAGAATCAGAAAAAGTTGAAAGGTGAATATCTAAAAGCAAATGAGATATCGGAAATAGATAACGGATATCAATGGGCTAATTTAAAAAATAAGTTGATTAAATTAAATAACATTATGGATATTTTAGGCAAAATTGATGAACAAAACAATTGTTTGCCAGAAATCAGCGAAGGTATTGTTGACCTTAACAAAAGCCAATAATCCCAATTAAACGAAACATAAAATTGACGTGCAGGGCCATAGTCCCATTAAACGACGATATTACCACGTGAGTCCAAAAAATAAAGAAATAATTGATTAAATAGTTAAACAATTGTTCGAACAGGATATAATATAACCCTCTTCTTCTGATTCGTCAATCCGCATAGTGATGACAAAAAAACAGGGAAAGTTTAAATATACTTTTTAGGCTTTAGAAAAAAGAATCATATTACAAAAAAGGGAATCTACCCAATTCCACTCATCACAAAAATAGTGGACACTTAAGGATCAGGAGGATTGATTCCCAAAATTAATCTAAACCTAGCTTGTTTGCAACTTCCGCTAGAAGAAAGTGCAAAACCAATCACAGCATTCACAGTCCCTGAAAAGGGCATGTACCAATTTAAGAGGATGCCATTTGGTTTAACTAATACTCCAAGCATTTTCCAGAGACTGATGGATAAAATTATTGCTGTAGACTTAAAGACAAACGCTTGTTGTTATTAATGTGGCATTGTTATAGTAACTCAATGTTGATGAACATTTAATATACTTGAATATCGTACTAGATCAAATAAATCATGCAAATTTTAGGATCAGCCCGGCTAAATGTGAATTCAGTTGCTAAGAGATTAAATATATAGGGTTTAAAGATAAAGACAAAGGATTCCAAATAGATGACGACAAAATTCTATGAATCTTACAATTCCCTAAACTTAAGAATATTAAAGAATTACAGCACATAAGTGGGATAACAAGTTGGCACAGAAACTTCATCCCACACTTTGCCGAAACAATAGAACCAATCAACAGATTACTTAAAAAAGATCAAAAATGGGATTGGCGGTTAGAACCAGATGAGGCATTCTAAAAAATTAAGATCTCTTTACACCAGCACCTGTAAGACCATCCATATCTCCCCAGATTTCAGGCAACCTTTTCAACTCGAAACCACCGGGGGCAAGATCAACCAGCTCTTCGATCTTGAAGAAAACTACAGTGAAGGTTACGCAGGACCCGAAGGACAGAAACCAAAACAAGAGAAAAATACAGCTTTGAACTAAGCGAAAAAACCTGGAAATTAACATTGGAATTAAAACAAAAATCAATTCTCCGAATGGATTAAACAAAAAAAAAGAAGAGGAGAAAAAGCAAAAATAAAGACTTGAACAGAAGAGGGGAAGATTTTGAGCAACCACCATCAAGATAAGAAGGGAAAACGCAATGAAACGCATAGAAGAAAAAAATAAAAAATAAACAGAGAGATCGGCACTATGTTACTCTAAATTCGTCTAACTTTTGCATTAAAACAAGCACTCCATGTACTGCGAAAAATCCCATTAAAAGAAAAACTTTTCAGGCATAACGAAATTAAAATTATTTACGATCCCGAGCGAGAAAACTTTTCTTTTTTTGCAAATGTTTCAAGAACAGGTGAACGATAGGTAAACCTGAAAAAGGATAATCAACGAGAGCAACACATGTTTTAAGGATATCCACAGGAAAAACTTTAAAAATTTCGAATTCCAATTTTGTGGGAAACTCATACCCGTACAAATTTACACCACACATGACTCTTTTTGTAACGACAGACCCTTTAGGTACAGATAGAACTATACAATTTCAAACTAACCCACAGAAAGTTGCGTACAGGGAGGTTTGGAGTACACTAACAGAAGAATGCAACAATTGTTAGACATTAGCAAAAATGACACTAGCCCAGAAATAAAAACAAGGGGTGATATTCTAGAAATAGACCTACACGTAGCTTCTCAAACAATAATAGAATGGAATTGGCCGTACGCAAGAAAAACCGGAACACCCTAAGGAGTCCCGAAGCTCTGCACGACGGCGCTGTCCGTAGTCAGTCATCCTTTATCGCTAGTGAAGTGAATAGTGTCCAGGACTTTCAGGTGGGAAATTCGTCTCGCCTTTCCACCCTGCGCTCTACTCCAGGAGAAGATCTCCAACCAACTACGCCATGGTCTCGTTTAGAACCACAATGACCCGATGTCTTTCACTCTTTCGTATCTTTCACTTGTGCTCTCCCCATTTCTCGGCTGACCACTTCCTACTTTCCCTCCTTGGCATCAGCTCCGTAATATTACAACAGGCGGATAGTATACAGAAGACTCTTTGACTAATTGACTTGACTTGACTAATTGTTATGCAATCCAGTATGAAGGTAACATTCACACTTAGAAAATTCCGCCCCGTATTTTTAGCTGAAATCCTGTTTATTAGGAGATGCTTGGAGGTGATCCGTAAACTTTGGTTTGTTAATTACCACATATAAATATGATCCGATAGTCAAAACGGCTTTGAGAACTCTTAAATCGGAAGATTTTAAATCCAGACTTGCCTGGCCACAAAAGCCCTGAACAGACCGGATCCGTACTGTGGAGCTACATATGTTTCATTTAAGCATGCCATTGAAAATTGCCTGTTGGAGGAACACGCGAGGTATTGGAAGATGGCTAAAGAAATGATGCCCTCGAAGAAGTTCATCAAAGAACTAACATGAAGATCGACAATGATCCTCGAAGAAGAAAGTGCGTCTTTCGTGAGAAGACAGCGGACCGTATCCATTGTGATTGTGATGTGCTTGTTAACCCCAGGGTGAAGCATTTTTACAATTATTTCTGTGGACCAGATGATCAGAAAGGATTATATTTATGGGAGCAGTGGAATCAGTTAAATTGTACTTGTGCAGGCACGTTTATGTGGTACATATCCAATTTAAAAATATCTCTATTAGAGTGTTTTAGAAAAGTTTCTTGTGTCGTCTTTGAATGAGTAATTAAGTTTCAAAATCAACAGTGTTTCTGAATAGTATTCGAGCTGTTCAAACAGAGAATTTCCGGCGGTATTGCACATGAGAGTTAGATGGTCTCACAAAGATTGTTTTATTCTTGGATTTATGTACGATCAGAGTCGGAATTATGTACGATTAACGCTTAGTTTTATATTACAGACACGCTAAAATTCCTAGGACTAAAATTCTAGAAACGCCATATACTCAGGTTGCTTAAATCCAAAAAATAATATTTTAAGTAAATAAATATTTGTCTACTCGTTTTGCTTCTATGCTCTTTTAAAGTAGTTATGTGACTCTATAAAGAGTGAAATAAAACTTCAAAAGGAGTGAGACTTTTAATCCTTCCAAAGAATGGAGTGATCTTCTCCACTTCTTTCTGTGCTCATAATTCATGCCAGCACACATTGTGAGTATCGCTCATTGTAGGTTTTCGTTCTTAAAGCTTAACATATGCATTGAGAAGATCATGTTGATAGTACACACGATACTTTTGTCCTACCCTCCTTAAAACCGAGCATGTGAAGCAGATAAAGGATGTTTAGTTTTCTTGAAAATGTGCAATTATAAATGAAAGGAAGAAATAGCATACTTAGCAAAAGGGAGACTATGGAGTCCAGCGATACAGTTTTTAAATGATAAATATAATTTTGAAATTATAACTTCTTATGGCATGCTGTAAACTCGCAAAATGGGATGACGGTGACAGTAAAACTTCTAGGATGACGGTAACGTTAACGCTTGAAGGGTAACGCTTCCTCTTCTCTGTCTCTCCATCGCTTCTCCCACTGACTGACTTCTCTCTTACCTCTCTATCTCTCGTTCGCTTCTTCCACTTCTCTCCTTCTCGCCACTCTCTTTGTCTTTCGTTTGCTCTTTCGCTCTCTTTCTCTTCATCCTTCACTCTCACACTTATATTGAGACTCTGATAGGATTAGCAGTATATTTTAAAGTGAAACTTTTTTTGAGACTGGAGAGAATTGAAAAAAAGGCCGACCATGGGACCGTGCGACCGCATGTGCAGGCCGGGTGTGAATCGAGAAATCTTTGTATTTTTTACCTGCCGCTTTTCCCTCTCACCATTTTCCCTTCTTCTGTTGCTTTTCATCCTTTCAACTTTCTTTTCCTCTTTCCTATGACCATTTACCGAATCCCTTTGATCTTCTCGGTTTTACTTTTTACTCTTACTCCTTTCTCATTTTCCCCTTCACTTTTTACCTTTCTCTTATACCTTTTCTCCTTTCCTTTTTCACCCTTTACTATTTCAACCTTTCTCCCCTCTCTTTGTCCTCGTTCTTTTTCTTATTTTAGTCCTTCCTCTTAACCCTTCCCCATTCCTCTTTAAATTTCCACTTTTGACTTTTCACCCTTCCTCATTTCCCCTATTACTTTCACCTTTCCCATTTCCCTAGGCCAGGGCATAGTTTTGCCAGGCTTGGGCCCGGTAAGACCCACGACAAGATTTCCACACTGATAATATATCTAACTTATCATAATCCTTGCTAAGGCAAAAAAACGTTTTTTTCTTTGTAAAACATAAATTTAGCACATCTTTAGGATGTCAATTTGCCAAATTCGTGGTCAAGGACATTTTGTTGGTTCCATATTGCTTTCACATCCCATCTGTTTTCGTATTTTAAAGGAAAATTATTTAATTATCTGACAAAATTGTTCGTATACGTTTCTTAGGGTAACTAAAATAAAATAATTATAAAGAATAAAATTTATAATTTAGTTTGCAATATATGAATATGCATTCTCGGTCCCAGGTGCAGAATTTAACAACACATTTATTTAATACATTAGAGCTCAATGTAATATCGAAAATTTCACATTTTGGATACAGTTTTTCGAGTGCGAATCAAGAGAAAATTGATAAGAATGTACTTGTTAAAGCCGAAGGGAAATGAACAAAAGCAGAGTGGCCATTTTAATCAAAGAAAAAAAATTTCAAAATGGTTAAATTTTAATAAATTATAACTTTTTTTCGGGAAAAACATTACCTGCAACTCGACTGTTTATACTTTAAAAAATCAGTATATATTAATCAAATATAATTAACGGTTTACAAAATCTTTTCTTTAAAAAAATTGTTTTTACGATTTCAGCCATAGAAAAAATTACTTTTAAAATTGGAAGCATTAAAGTTGTAGAGAATATTTTTTCCGGAAAAAAACCATTACTTTTTAAAATTCATTAAATTTTCAAAAATCGGTAAGAACCGATGATAAGAAAATATTCAGTTGCAAAAAACATTGTTAAAATAAATGTTTTTTTGCAATCTTAAAAATGTATTCTACAAAAATAATGTTTTTCTTTAAAATCACAACACGAGTAATATTATTTTTATTCTTAAAATCATTAAAAAATTATTTTTGGTAGAGATCTTATTGTACGCACGATCAATAGCTTAAAAGCCGTTAAACTGAAAAATTTGTTAAAAAATTTTAATTAAAAAAAAATTAAAAGATATAAATTTTGTTTAAAATGTTCGCTTTTTAGATTATAAGTTCAATAGTTTTAATATGATTAATTTGAAATTATTAATTATTTAGGTACGATTTAGATTTAAAAATTAAGAACTTTCAAATTAAACTTAATATAGCATTCTGAAGTTGCAATAACTCAAGGCTGTCTATCTAATACAATCAGTTTAAAGTTTTCTTTTGAATATTTAATTTAAATTTATTAATTTTAAAAAAACAGTTAAATATTTGCTTAGTATAAAAAAAAATTAATTTGAAATATTTGAAATTGAATTACTTAAATCTGTAATATTTTAGACCAAAACAGAATAGGATTTCCAATTGAATATAAGTATATGAGTATATAACATATTAAGAATAGTTTGGTAAAATCAATTATTGTTCCATTTTTAGTTATCCAACTACAGTTGCATGTTACCAATCATAAATAAATTTATATTCACATTTAATAAAGTTTTTAATTGAAACAATGTTATCTGTGATGATATTATCCATTATATGAATATAGTATCTGCAATTTAATTTTTTCTAGATTTCGCTTCTTACCAATTTAAAAAAATGGTAGATTTTGAACATACCATTACTTATTTTTTCGCTAAAAACATTCCCTACAATTCTACTGATTCTTGAAAAAGCAGAGTAACTAATTTTCTAATATACTTATTTGTTTAAAAAAATGTTTCAAAAAAAGGCGTTAATGATTTCAACCATCGAAAAATTAACTTTTGAACTTGCAAAGAGCGGAGTTGTACAAAATATTTCTCCCCAAAAAACCGTCATTTATTAAATCTTGACTACTTTTTAAAAATTAATCAAAAACAAAAAAATCTATCCTACATCAGTAATATTATTCTGATTCTTAAAATCATAGACAAACTATTTTTTTCAAATATCTGTTTTCTGGCACGGCAACTACATCTAGCGACCGCCATAAAAAGGGGATTCAAAACTTTTCTCTCGATTGCTCCTAGAAAACCCAAAAAATATTTTTTAGATTCTACCATTTCAATATCTCGGTTTATTTTTCCCTTCTTCTTCTTTCTCTATTATTTCCTTCCATACCTCTTCTTCCTTCCTAGCCTTCTCCGCCTCTTCCTCAAACCTTTTATTCTCTTCTCTTTCTTTTGACCACACAACTCATAATACTGTTTCTTTTTTCTCTTATATTCTTCCTCATTTTTTCTCTTCTCCAGTTTCTTACTTCCTTTCTGACCTTCTTCTTTTTCTCTTTACAATCCTCATCCTTCTATTCCCCTCTTTCCTAACTACAGTTTTGTTTGTGCACTCTAATCCCCTTTTTACTTCTCCTATCATTTTTTCCATTTGCTCGTCCACATTTCCCTCTTCCATTTTGATATTTCTTACCTTTTCTTCAAACTGTTCTTTTTCATGCCTCGACCAAACCCCTTATCCTACACTCTTTACCTTTGTCCCGTTTTTATGCATATTTCTATTACTTGCTTCTTCCTCTAATTTCACTATTACGGGAAAATGATCCGAATCAATATAATCACTTACCTCTACTTTCTTGACCTTCTCTGTTACCTCATCATCCACTATAACATCACCAATGACCACGTCGACTGTCTGAGATAATCGAATCGAGCAGCCGATATGTTCGAGACGAATGTTAGAGAAAATCAGATCGACCATCCGGGATTTCCAAATCGACTCTTCACAATGATCTTAAGAAAGCTTAAGAAGGCCGAGAAGACGGTCCGAGACAC
Source organism: Druon quercuslanigerum (assembly GCA_010014905.2). NCBI lineage: Eukaryota > Metazoa > Arthropoda > Insecta > Hymenoptera > Cynipidae > Druon > Druon quercuslanigerum. Next base: position 446 of record JAAAKG020028672.1, on the reverse strand, counting down.
ATGTCGCATCGTAAGAAACTTTCTCGAACGTCAGGAAACAAGCGTCTAAAAATCTGTCGAGTGGCAGATTGTAGTTCTAATAAAGCATCCAGAGGCGAATGTTGTGACCTTCACAGTTTGCGATTGCTGTTTAAATATAACAGCGGTAAAAGACGAACTCTGAACAACACCTTAACTTAATTTTGTACCTACAAAATTTTTGAAAAAGATTTCATATATCATATTAAATAAACTTATAAGATCATGATCTCATCAGACACTTGACTTAGTCCGCGGCTATGATGAAAAACCGAGTTTACCCGAGAACAAGTTAAAAAAAATCTAGTAACCATCGTAAGCTCAAAAATTTAATTTATTGGCAGACAATAATTCGGTAAAATTGCAGTTTAGGCCCTTTTCTTAAAAGTAGGGTTAGAAAATAAATGTCGGCATAATGGGCTTCCTTT
>JAAAKG020028661.1:0-19758 GCA_010014905.2 Druon quercuslanigerum | reverse complement strand
CTAAAAAAACTACGATTTTATAATAATAATAATATTTGTAATAATATTGTTTCAGAAATATAATAAATCAGTTTGCTTATAAATTTGCATTTCTGCATCAAAAGTTTTAGCGTTTCATTCAGCCATATTATAGATCCCAGTGTAATATTTGTCTCAGCCACCTAAGCAGTACCCACGTGCAAATAAATTGTACTGGTCTCAAACGGATACAGTTCTATGATCCATGAAATATAGACCGGTGCGACAACTCTAAAGATATGGCTACAAATTTATCAGATGGTCTGAACAAGGTAGAAGTTGCATGCTCCGGTAGAGTTGGTTGAGACAAACAAGCTATACCTATGCGGATCCACGTCAGTTGGGTGACACAGCCAACTTTAAGCTATCCATTAAAGGTGGCTGACTCAGCCAACTAATTGCATAGCGCTCCAGAGTTCAACTAAATTGGACACTACGGCCAATACACGGGTGCTACCATCCATTCTTTTCTCTGAGTGATTTTTATTATTTATAATTAATAATGTATTAGAATTGTAGAATATCATGCAAAATACGAAAAAAATTCTTACAGAGAAATGATAGCTTTTGAAAAATCCTACAAATTTTTTTTTCTTACATTTTTCAATAGGCCAAACCATATTTTGAGGATTCTCAGGGCATGAAAATAAAAACTATATTTCCAGCGTACCACCGAGAGATAGAGAAGAATGTCTGAAGAAAGAATTGTAGTTTTTATTTATTTTGAGGCAATTCAGAAAGTAAATATACATTTACAGATGTCTGTCGAAAATCGAGCGCGTAATATGTCCGAGCCCGAAGCAGTTTTTTTGTATAAAAAATCTTCTAATTAATTGGATGATGTAGAGGATTGTGGTTGACAATCTGTATTTTAAAACGATAAAAGATCGGACGAAGGCAGCCTACTGGAACTATGCTTATTTCAGGATTGCTCAATTGGGTAATCGTGCCGCTTTGCATGTTTATTTTTACCCGTCTTTTGGCGCCAGTAAGAGAGTTATATGTATATATTCCAGCGAGATGATTACTACTCTCCAATATTGCAAAGACGTCTCCCGAAAGTGTTTTTAATACAATTAGTTCTTGGATTGGTATAGGTCCATAGCGATGCGATCCATGCTTCACTAAAATTGGTTTATCCGCAGGAAAAGTGTATCTTTGAAGTTCGAATACCTGGTTCGGATTCTTCATGGAGATAAGCCGAATAAACTGAAGCTGGGTAAGTTCATATCCAGATCTGTCAGAAGAAGCAATCCTGGTAGGTAGAGACATGTAACTAGAAGGAGAAGTGGTCCTGAAACCGAGTGATGGCTCGGCACGAGGAAGAGACCTGGCAAAAGAATGTAGACAGTCAGAAGAAAAACAAGGAGGAGAAAAGAAGCTGCCAAGAGGAATAGCATGATTGGGGCCTCATTAAGTAGGCACGAATGTTTCTTAATTTTCATAAGGTTTTATGTGATTTTCTGCATGAAAAGGAATTTTCTGTAGGTTCAATTTTCGATAACAGTACCTACACATATCTTTAAAGAGTCCACGATCTGTTTATTGCAAAAATTAGATAAGTGTTAGTAATCGAGATACATCGCTCAACTTCGTCTTTACAGCGATCCTGGGTGACAATATCGAATATGACGTGAAAGTAGCTACAAGTAACTTTGGACACAAGAGCCAATGTGAGAAAGAAAACCGAATTCACATAAGACCGCTATAAGCATTTAACAGGTTTATACCACGGACCCTTAATTTGTTATTCGAATTTCTTTCAAATATCTAAAAACAGAAATTGTCTGAAACGCAAGTGAGTGTGCAGGAAAAAAAACTCAAAAGAACTTGATAGAATACTTAACTCTGCAAGTTACGTTTGACAGAATCTAGGGTCAACGAAGAAAAAATAGCGACAAATGTTAAAATCCATTACATTGAGTATAATTAAATTAATTTAGAAGAGTTTAAAAGATAAGAGGGAATTTAGAAGAATTCCAGACTTTGATGAGACTCATGAAAATTTGGAAGAGTATCACAATACGACATTTTTGAAATACAAACCATTCATTAAAAATGATTGAAGTAGATAGAAAAAATTAGAAAAGAAACATTGTAATCGGATGAACGGGAGTGATTCGAGTTGAAAAGGGGTAAAAATGTGACTAAAAGTGACGTTAGTATTTGAGTGGTACCCATGACTATTTGCAGACATAAGCGCAGTATATATTTCTTTTTATTTCGATTACGAAAATAAATAAAAAACGTGACTTAACGATAATTCTTTTTTCTAAAGTAACTCACCCATGACTGCGGTTTACATGTTCTACTCTATAGCCATATATTAGATTGCGATGAGAGCCTACTGGAGTTTCCTTTATTTCAACTGCGGTCAATGGGGTAATCTTGCCGCTTCTCATATTGAGTTTTGTCCGTACTTTAGAGTTAACGCTAGGTTTATATGTATATATTCCAGCAAGAGTGTCAGTACTGTCTAATATTGCAAAGACGTCCCAATCGACTGTTAATAATACAATTTGTTCTTTAGTTGCTATAGGCCTGTACTTATTCGATCCTTCGAGCAATTCAATTGATTGATCGGCAGAAAAAGTGTATCTTCCAAGTCCGAATTGCCTTTGTGGATTTTTATAGGAAATAAGCCGAATAAATTCAAGTTGATCAAGTTCGTAACCAAGTACGTTAGAAAAAGGAAGTCTGTTAGGTGAAGTTCTATGCACGGTTGCAGGAGAGCGTGACCTTGAACGAAGAGAAGGTTCGGCATAAAAAGAAGACCTGATCGGAGAATGAATTCGGGAATTTGAAAGCAAACTGGCAGAAGGGAGAGAACTTGCAGGAGGATTTTGCCTATCAGAAGAAGAAGAAGAAGATGGTCCGGCACGTGGTTCACCTGGAATAGGGGCACCATTAGACATTATATTTCTCTTAAATTGTATTCAAATTGAATAATAGTCATGATATTAAATTGTTGTGTAGTTGCCTGAAAATATGATATAGATGAATTTGGGCACAAGAATCAACGAAAACTTTCAGAACCTAAAAACTCCTTCTCTAGTACAACAAATACATAATGTTGTATATAAATAAACAGTAATATATGAATGGAAAACAATAAAAATGGTTTTATTAGCACTTGCACAAGGCGCATTCGTTGAACCCACGATTGCCGTTGCTGTTGTTTTCGTATATAAGGATTAATTCGGCATTCTCCGTCTAATTGTTGGTTTTTGGGCCATTTTTAATTAGAAACTTAACAACACACGAGGCCTGAACGAGTTATGCAAGTCGTTTCTTAAGAAAACTGACAACAGCTGGCGAATCACATGACTTCATCAACCGCTGGTATTGTCCATGATCAACGACAATCATGGCACGGTCGAATTTGTCAACGATTCCATTCGTAACCGTAATCGGGAACAGAAACCGCTGTTTTTAATAGGCCATCAGTAAGGACGACTATTTGCCCAACTTTGGTCTGAACAAGGCTCGACCATGGAGTGAACTAAGGGAAATCTTTCTTTAACCAGAAATGCCGACTATTGACAAAATTCTGGGCCCAAGTCGGCCCAGTATCCCCGGTACGATATCCGGTCTGATGCTTGATATTACACATCGGGTCAAAGACAGTCGTGCTTTGGTAACCGAACTATGATGAACAGAATTGAGCCGACTAAGGTGTTTTCAAGCGGTGGTGGGCGAAAAACTGACTGTTAGCCTAATTGTGGCCTAACTTTTCTCCATTCATCGGTCCAGCCTTTGGACATACTCTTGTTCATTATTTCAAAACGTCTGAATTCCGGTAAAAATAATCATTCTAAAATATCCGCAAATATCTAAAAAGCAAAACATTAAAAGAGAGTTTAAAAAAATGTGTTTTTGAAAATATTTCGCAGTACGCGGCCAAATATCTAAGGTCCGTCGATGCACATTTTAAATGCTCATTAAAAATAACATTTCAAGTCATTTTTAGAAGTTATGAAATGGTATAAAATGCGAAAACACAGAATATGACATGAATAAAAATTAATTAAAGTGGGCGCTAAAGAAAAAATTTGTTTAACAAAAATTGTAATGGCTTATGAGGATGGTTTTATATTGACTTTTAATTTTGTAGGCATAGAGTGATTGGCAAGTCTGCCGACAACTAGGCAATAGATTAAGGTATAGAAGAAGGTTTATAGAAGAAGGTTTGAAGGGTTTCTTCTGAATATAGGTACAAAAAAATAATAGGCAGTCGCGGACAATTGTTCAGGGGTGGTCTCGAAGGAATTAAGCCCTAAGTGAACGTGTGAAAACAGTGCCGAACGGTGAAGAGCACCTGGGTGAGGTGTCTAGAACGGTGACTCTGAGATACCGGGCGACCTCTCAGAATACGCAGCCTTGTACTTCTACGCGGGGCTCTACAAGAATGGACGAACCCTTTTTCCTACCTCATTGTGGGAACAACAATGATAACACCAAACATAGTTGTAGTGAGTGTGGTTCAAAGCAATAGAACGCGCAGAGCTCCCGAAAATGGGTCGGCCAATAATACCCACCACTCTAGATCTGGGGGAGCTAATGAAGATGGAGTCGATGCGATGGATTGGCGGAATCTTGGGGCTTTTAGGTGGACGGAGCTACAAAATCACGACTTTGTAGAATAATACAATGCAAGTGTAAACCCTGAACGAGAGAATTACATGGCAAGACTGCATGCTATGTGTTGCGAGAAAAACCAAGAGCTTTTGCACTTTTCGCGTCAACGTGTGCGAAACCATTTAGATGTATTCCAAAAAAGCGGCTATGTAAGGGGAGCTTCTACTCTACCAGAGACAGAACAAGCCAATAGCAGAGAAAGAGAGGTGTCAAGACTACCCATGGGCAGGCACCCTATAGAGGACGGAAGATGCTTTGTGATCCGGAGAAACATCAACACCCAGGTTTCTCCAAAGCCTAAAGGTCTGACTGCAATGAATGAAGAGCTAAGTTTACAATTTTCCGCAGAATCCGACCTCTGGACTATCAATTGCTGTATGTATAATGCAGTGAGCCCTTGGCCAAAGCGAACCGTAAAACAAAACCAAAGGTTGATCATAAGATCAAAAGAAGAATGCATCAAGTCGCCATACAGATAGGCTGGGCAAGATAATACGCGTCCCGCATTTAGTATGTAATTGACTACATAACATCGGGCAGCATATTTTTGAGAGAATACGGATAATATCTGACGCTAAGAGAAGTGTAGAGCGGAGAGAGAGGTTGGGCAGAGAAAACGATCTGTTTCTCTCTGACCCATCTCGACTCTTCCAGGGCCCTCCAGTTGCTGTCGACCAACCGTTTAAACCAGAGGAGGCCGAAGTCTTTTGGAGAGAAGTCTACAAAGTGCAGCATAGACCTGACGAAGATTCAGAGAACATAAATAGCTCCAAGGAGCTGTGTGATGCCCTCGCAAGAACACCTGAGGTAGAATGCCCAACCATCACTACCGAGGAGGTTTAAAAAGTATTGAGAGATATGTAGGACTATTCCGCTCCAGGACCAGATTGTATCGAGATTATCTGGTGGAAGACGTTTCCTTCAACCCACCACCATTTGGCCCCTATTTTCACCTCATATTTGAAGTCGGAAGAGCAAATTCCGAAGTAATTTGTGAAAGGGCGCACAGTACTCTTGCCGAAAATGGACAACTTAACTGACCCAAAGAATTACAGGCCAATCAATTGTCTTAACACACTGTATAAGATATTCACAGCTATCCTAAATGATAGGATTCTTCGGGCGATCGGACCTGTGTGGCAAGAAATCTATGAACAACACGGGTCAAAGAAAGGCGTAGCAGGATGTCGGGAGAACCTGCTTATCGATAGATGTGTATGCAAAGAAGCAGCATCCTATCAACGTGACCTATCGATGGCCTGGATTGATTACCAGTGAGCTTTCGATTCGACCTACCATAAACTTATCATCTGTCTTTTGGAAAGCTTAAAGATCCACCCGCAAATCGTGAGGTGCATAGAGAGATTGATTTAACTTTGGAAAACCAGATTTACCATCTCATCTGGAAAAAATCGTATGACAACTAACAAGGTCACTTTCCAAAGAGGTGGCTTGTGCGACTTTATGAGCCCACTCCACTTTTGTCTCACATTATTGCCATTATTTCTAGCACTTCGTCATTTCCAGGGGCACCTTTAAGGCAAACCTACAAATCAACAAATGCGCTAAAGGTTTATTTGAAGCGAGAAACACCCAATGGGCGTACCACAGCAGGATGTGACATCTATCAACATGTGCAGTATTTGGTCTGATAAGAAATTTAGAATATTTTTAATATTTTTCGAAATTAGTTTTAAAGGTCATTAACAAATTAAATGTATAGAAATGCTGTTTGAAATTTCAAGAACTAAAATCTCAATTTGAAAAAGATATTAAGCAAAAATTATTATTTGAATGCTTCAGTGAAACTTATACGTATTCGAATGCTTCTCATATTGTAAAATAATTAATTAATTATTAACTGAATAATTTTTTCGAAATATTAAATAAAATAAAGATTAAAATTCAGTTTCTTAAAATTGGGTGATATAAATTGATTATTTATTCATAGGTTATATAATAGAATATTGGATGTAATTTGCATAATAAAAGTTTTTTTTGTATTATAACATCCCTACTACAATTACATAATTTTTAAAATGATTCTGATTCTGAGAAATTGGTATCTGCATTAACTTTTTAGATTTACATGTTAATGCGTTTTATTTTTTTTTTAAATTAGTATAAAAGGTTACCAACAAATAAAATTTTTAGAAATTAAAGTGAAAATAAAAAATAACAAGTAGCATGAAAATGATTTTAATGTATAATTTAAAATTATAGCTTAATGCTTTTTACGTTATGAATACATTAATTAATTATAACCTGATTTTTTCACAATATTAAATTACATGAATATTAAATTGTAATTTCTCATAATTAATTATGATTTCAAAATTATTTGGGAATATCTTTTTATTTTAACGGGAATAGTTTAAAATGTTATAAATAACTCAAATCTTCTAAAAAATGTAGAATAAAAATTATTTCAATGATTTAATAAAATAATTCTTTAATGCTTTTTATGTTATAAATTGATTTATTACTCATTAACCGATTATTATTTTTACATTATTGAATAAAATAAAGAATGAATTTTAACTTTTCTCGACTGAGTAACAGAAATAGGTTATTCACTTTGAGGTTATGTACTTGAATTTTAAATATGATTTGTATAATGAAAGTTTATTTATATTTTAAATACCCCTATTTTTGTTATATAATTTTTTTAACTGAAAAAAAATAATTGCTTAATGCATTTTATTTTGTTAAATCTTTGATTTCAAATAGGTGACTTTTGTTAGTTTTTGTGATGTTGTGGAATGAGTATCTGTGTTTAATTTTCACAAATATATTGTAACTCTTCTTAAATTAGTTGAAAAGTTTATTAAAATTTCTAATTTTTTTAAAAATATAAAGTAGAAATAAATTTAATGTATCAACGAAAATAATTGTTTGTTGATTTTTATGTTGTAAACTGATTAATTAATTACCAACTAATTAATTTTTTCACAATATCAAACTTCATTAATATCTAAAATGATATAAGAGAATATTTGTCTTCAACTGGTAAAAAATGTTAAGAAATAGATAGTTATTCAGAAATTAATAAGATAAATAAATAAATTTATTGGTTTTAATGAAGCAGTTAGTAAGTGTAATCTTTTTAGAAAAAACCTGACCAGAATCCGAAATTGATTGTTTTTTTTAGCAATTAGAAGCCAGAGATTTGATTTAATTTTATATACCTTGATTATGGGCATGTTCGTCACTACTTCCAAAATTTGCCAGAAGATCCATTATTTTGGGCGGCATACTTGATGATATTTCTGTGAAAAGACAAAAAATATTGTGGAATTTGTAATCTTAAAAAGACCTTTGATAAACATCTGGATGTCATAAGATTTGAAAGAGTTTTTATGAAAATCTTGGCTATATAATATTTATCGACTGATAGAATTTGATGAAATTTAAGAAATTCTTAAAATAGAATTTAATATAAGTTCTGGAAAGATAAGATTTTATAGAATTTCAATAAACAACTTTTATATCATAGTGAACTAGAAAAAAGTATGTTATATATTACCAACAGAATTAAAGATGGCCATTACGGTTAAGGGCAGATTATAAACGAACCTCATTTTTTGCAGTTATAATATAAACTGATTTTTAGGATAATAAAGAATTAGGCTGAAAATTTACCTAAATAAAATTCTTGTCTCTTATTAAGCCTTAATTACCTCAAAAGAGACTTTTTCGGAATAATAAAGCAGAAATTTATCCGAGTATTTGGTTTTTATCGCCTTTAATTTTTATTCTTATCGCTCAAGTGATAAGATAAAAAAATATATATTAAAGTTCCACCTATTGTAGCTGTGAAACGTACACGACCAATTATTCCAAGCCTGATGGGGCCCTTACCTCTACCGCGAACTAGAAAATTATTTTTTTCAATCGACATTCATTGGCTGCTCTGTTTTTGTATCGATGAGTGCGCTGTAAGCAACTTTTTCAACTGCGCAGGCACTGAAAAGCGCGGGTATATTTTGAATCCATAAATACTAGCAAAAATGATACAGATAAATATAGCCTCGTTTCTGATTATAATATCTGCGGTGTAGTAATTCCTAGAACTTCATTATCATGCAGTTTTTTAGCTTAAGGACGAGAGCTGGTTGCGTGTCTTGTCTCGGAATTCCACGGAAGGGTCATCGTACTCAGTCGAGTATATTTTACAATATTCGGCGATCGAAAACAGAAATAAAATATTGTCAAAGATCAAAACTAATTTCTATCTAGTCTCTAACAAGTTCGTCAAATGCATCTGACACTGGAGTGTTATCAAACCCTTCCTAACAGGGTACTATTCCAGAATAGAATACAGAATTCAAATATTGACAGACCGCAATGAGTTTATCACTGGTCTAGAACAGGTACATAAAAGGCACTTCACACTCGTGTATGCTGTCCCTGGCGGACTGAATAAACCAAAGGAATTCGCTACAGTATACTCTAATAGTATCCACATATTATCCCTTCCGTATCATGTAACTAAACCGCAAAAAAACACAGTAAGATGAACCTTTAATTTATTGCAATTCGTATTCTACATTGAATTTACTGTGAGAAGATCAAAAAGTGATTGCAATAGTTGTTTTTACAGCGCTAAAGAACTGAAAATATACAATACCTATCATTAACTGCCTTCAGCAGAATTTATAACATTTGCAAAAATTTTTTGTATCGTTGCAAAGAAAGACTATTGCGCTGAAGAGTATCTTTTTCGTTCATTCGGTCCACCAAGGGTAACCTCTCTTAACCGCGTTCGCTTCATCCATCGAAAACAGAATTCAAATATGGACGAAGACCGAAGTAAATTTAAATCTTGTCTCTAACAGGTTTCTGAAAGGCAATTGACACTCGTATTTTCTCTAACCGTTCCTAACTAAGTTCAATCTGGAACTTGAGAACAGAAATTGCATTTTCTCAAACCGAAATTAGTTTATTAGTGGTCCCTAACATGCTTTTAAGAGGCCCTTGATACGCGTATGTCCTCTAACCGTTTCCAACCGGGTACTATCCAGCGATCAAAAATAGAGATCAAATATTGTTAAAGACCGAAGTTATTATCTAACTGATCTCTAACGGGCTTTTAAAAGGCAGGTGACACTCTTATGATCTCTAACTATTCATAACTGGCATCTAACCAGAATTTGAGAACAGACATTCAATATTATCAGAGATCGAAATTGGTTTCGAACTGTTTTCTAACCGGCTCGTTAAACGCATTTTGCACTCGTGCATGCTGTAGTCGGTCCTGGCCAGGTTTTATCCGTCAATCGAAAACTGGAGTCAAATATTATCGAAGACCTTAGTTAGTTTCTGACTGGTCCTTGACTGGCTTTTAAAAGGCACTTGACACTTGTGCGTTGGCTAACCGTTCCTAATTGCGTCCTGTTCAGAATTTGTAAATAAAAGTTAAATATTGTCAAAGATCAAAATTAGTTTTTAACTGGTCTCTAACCGGTTTGTAAAAGGTTTGTAAAAGGACACTGGTGTGGTCTAACCTTTCCTAACCACGCTGAATCGGATGATCGGAAATGGAAATGAAATATTATCATAGACCAAAGTTCGTTTCGATCTAGTCTCTAACCAGTTCACAAAAGGAAAATGACACTGGTGTGTGCTCTAAACAGACCTAACCGATTACTACCTAGCGACCGAAAACAGAAGTCAAATATTGTCGAAGATCAAAGTCAATTTCTATCTAGTGTCTAAACGGTTCGTAAAAGACACCTCACACTGGATTGTACTCTTACTAATCCTAAACTGGGTTTTATGTGCCGATAGAACAAAAATCAAATATTGTCAAAGACTGGTGTAAGAAACAAACTGGTCTCTAATTGGTTTCTAATAGACACTTGAATCTCTGTGCTCTAACAGGTCCTAACCGATTACTATCCAGCGATCTAAAACTGAAATGAAATATCGTCAAAGTCTGAAGTTAGTTTCTAACTGGTCTCTAACTGCGTTTTAACCCTTAATCACTACTGTTTTTTTTTCACCTGTAATGACTACTCCTGGGTCTATCACGCATTCATGCCTCTATTTTTTGAACAAATCAATGTTTTTATTTTTTTCCCAATTTAAAGATTTTTTTTGTGCGAAATAATACCTTAACACAGGCCAATTTCTTTACAAATTTTTGATAAAAATATAAACAATAAATGATACAAACCTGCTGTTTTGATCTTAAAGTCAAATTTAATGTCAAAATTTCCTACTGATTTCAAAAATCAACAATTTCGCTCTGATCTCAGAGACCCAGCAGTAGTCATTAAGGGTCAAAAGGCACGTGATACTCCTGTGATCTCTGACAGATGCTAAATGCTTTCCGGAATTCGAGATCAAAAAGTAAATATTGCCAAAGGACAAAGTTAGTTTCTAACTGGTCTCTACCCGATGCGCAAAGGGCACTTGACACTTGCGTGTGCTCTAAGCGTTCCTAAGTTTCCGTTAGTTTCCAACTGGTCACCAACCAGCTTCTAAAACGCAATTGACTCTCGAGTATTTTTTAATAGTTTCTAACTGGGTCCCATCCGGTATTCGGAAACAGAAATTAAATATTTTCAAATACAAGTTAGTTATTAATGTATGCTTTATTGTAACGTAATTGATAATAAAGTTATCTTATTGAATTTCGTGTGTATTTGGTATGTTTAAAGCGTAGGTCCTATAAACCTGTATTAATAAAGAGAGATTTTGCTTTTAAATCCTCCCTTTGTAAATAAGTTTTTTCTCCTTTGCTCATCATGTCAATCTTCCCTTTTTGGAACTACCACTTTGAATGGTTTCAGGAATGAGTATTCTTTCAGAATGTAATCCGAATGTAATTTCAGAGTGCATGCATAGGATTTCATCCCCCGTCAGCACGCTCTTAACCGTGTCATACAGGTCAACGTCTTCGACCTTAATATGCATGAGCTCGACTATAGTCCCTTCATGCCCTACTGTTATCAGAATAACAATGGCATCTACGTATCCCTGAGTTAAGAAGCCTAACGTTTTTAATATTTTGCTCAAATCGTCGATGACAAGTGCCCACAGGGTGGATGACTACTTCTGCTACCCTTTAGACATCCCTTTTTCATCTTCCCGCTCACGCTACTCTCATGTAACGAAGATAAGACAATCCTGTCGCATAACATAGAACGCAGCCACCTATTGACTGCGAAATCTATTCCAAATTGATTACTATGAGGAGGTAAGATTACCTCCTTCAAATGAAAATCTACTAACTTTTCTTATATTTTCAACATAATGGAAGTCAGACTAATCGGTTTGAATGACTTAGCCATAGCATGCCTTAAAGATGTTATAGAGCGGTTTTAGTAGCACATCCACACCTTCTTCTTCTTGGATAAACGCCGGAAAAATACCGTCTTCTCCAGCTGCCTTGTATGGGTCGAAACGACGAATAACTATCTCATTTTAGATTTTGTAACAATCCGGCTCTCGATTCTCCAATCATTCTCATTGGTCCTCTGATCTGGACCGCCTTTGGAATTGAGCCTAACAGCCTCTTCCTCTGATCGATACCCAGATCCGAAACCAGGAAAGAGCAACTTCATGAGGTGTTCTAGGATTTCGCTAGCCTATGCTATCATGCCGTCTGTCAGCAGTCTTAGTGACTTCAATTGACATGCTGGGATTTTCTTTTATATTCTCTGGAGAGTAGCAGTGCAGATGTATTTTGAATGCCCTGACAATGTCCTCTCGATGATAATCTTTTAGCAATTGTATCTCTTTAGTGTATTTTATTACACTAGCCTTATACAATTCCCATTTGCCAGTTTTTCTGGCTCTATTAAATAGTCTTCTGGTTTCTCTTTTTAGGTCCTGAAGTTTATAATTTCATCAAGGAGCATCCTTGTCTGGTTTCCTAATTCAAAGAAGACAGTTATCCTCATACGATTTATTCATTGAACTATCTACTATATCCACATCAAACTCCAGTCAGTCGCTCTTGGTTTCCTATACCCGATTGGATCAGATATGTCAGTTTTCAGCGAAAAACATATATGCCTATGATCTGATATGGATGTCTGAGGCGACACATGCCGTTCACCGAATGCTTTGCTAATGGATACAGAGCAAAAAGTTATTTTAATAACCTCCTGACATCTAGCTATCACAAAGGTTGGTGCATATCCGCGATTTATTATAGTCAAATCGGTAATTAAAATGTAATCTAAAAGGTACTCCCCCTTACTGTTCAATATTGTATGATGCACGTTTGCATCACATCCAATAACCAGCGTCCATCCTTTCGAGCAGGATTAGTCCACCAAGCGTCTTAGTTCATCTGATGGTGGCGAGAATAAAGAGTCAACTGGCAGGTATGCTGAGCACATCACTAGAGACTGTCGTTTTCCTTCTCTTTGATGTTTGATTTTGATCGCTACCAGATCTCTATTACTGAACCTCGGTAGACTGACAAAGTCGATATCCCTCTTAACATACCTGGCTGTCCGAGGATTTTGCTCAGATCTGTTGTATAGAATAGAGCCGTATTTCTGGCTTATGCCTCCTACTTGCGCCTTGTAACACAAAAGATCTTGTATTAGTGTAAAGGCCGTATGTTCCACTGTAACACGTATGCTTAGGATGGCAGATGCTGCTTTACAGTGGTGAAGATTTATGATGTTCGGAAGGGGGCTGCTCTTCTACCACTCCCGCAGCGTCTTTAAGCTTAGTTTGTATCTTCATCTGGATCCTTCTCATACCTAGATAAGTTCTACACTCGAGCTTTTCTATCTGCTCGACGACTAAAGGTTCTACACTCAAGGTTTTTGACATTTATCCTCCTGAGGTTTGCTGTAGGTTCTTCGAGGCCACCTTGTATCCAAGCAATCAGCTTGACAGGCTTTGGAAGGTCCCTGCAATCAATGATCTTGATTCTCGCACCCTTCCAATGCTCCAGACCGCCAGGTTTTATCTCGGGGATCATTTTCTCGAGGGCTTTCTCTATGACCGCTGATTGCTCCATGTTGAACTTCCCTTGCAAGAAGCTCTCTGGAACAACGCGACGGTACATTCTTCTGGCGGCAGTACTGTACTTCCTTTTCCTGGGGACTCCTGCGTCTTTATCGTTCTCAGTAGCTTTGGCTTCTGAGATGTAACTATTTAAAGCCTCATTCCCGGCCATACCAATTCGGTACTAGGAATCGCGTCAGGCCTTTTCTGACTTGAAGGTGATTCGCTAATTTCCATCTTCTCGGGAGAAGATGGGGTACTCACGGCAGGTGGCATTAAAGTCACTTTCTGATTTGTTTTACTTTCATCATTGTTGTTATTATTTACGGAATTCATTTTTTTCCCATTAGAAGCTAGGGAAAAACAATGTCCATCCTCACAGAGCCCCGCTTGTGAGCATAAGGCACTTTTACACTAGAAGGTTGCCTGTTATCCAAAGACACCGTTTAATTCACCATTCCCTGGTGACATTCAGACCTCGCCCCGTAACACCCTAGTAATCATCTACTCCTACCCGTAAGGGTCGTTCTCGTTGTGGGTTCCAAGGCGTTGTTATCCGCGGGATTTTTTAGGCCTCCTCACCACCACCAGCTCCAACCTATTCTTCTCCTTATTTAGAGAAATTTAATTCCCCGTTATAAGGAGTAGAAGGCCTCACGCGTCCTATAGAGGAGGAACTATGACTACTAATGCTATTCCTTCTTTATTATTATATTGTATGGAGCATTCTAAAGAAGCGTGGAGTGAAGAAGATGGAGCGGTCTTAAAAAAAACAGGGTTTTTTCTCGCGGGGGGGGGGGGGGGAAACACTTTATCATTTGATATAGGTTTTTTTCAATAAAAACAAAAAAACGCTCCTTTCTGTTCATTTTTCCCTTACATCATTTACAAATTTAAAATAGCAGGCCATTTTTTAATTTATGAGATATCAAGGTTTTCCTTGTTGCAGTTTATTCAGTTTTTTTAAAACTTTCAAAATTCACATGAAAACAGTTAAAAAATATGCGTAATAAGCCAATCGCAATTTTCAGTATTTTTATGATCATAGACGGGAGGTGGAAATTTATTTCGTATTTTTTAAGGGGAGTCTAATAAATATCTGCTTGGGGGGAGGCGGTCAAAAATCGCTGAAAAACATCGCGTATTTTGTAAAAGAATCCTCTGAAGAATAATATGAATTTTGATCAATAACAGAGGAATCCGGGGAAGTGAAAGGAAAGTAATTTTTGTTCCAGGTTTTTTTCTAATTTTTTTTCTCGAAAAAATGAAAATCTCTATCCACATACATGGACAGTTTTTTATTTAATCTCTCATAAATTCAACAGTCAAAAGATTGCTGGTAAAAATGTAATCCCACGATCTCTTTTTCAATACTTTAAATTAAATGATTCAAAAACGTTTCACATGTTGAAAATGACATAATTTTAAAGAAATTTGAAGTTAAAAACATTAAAATTTCAATATTTTTAGTTAAAATAATTTCGTTTGAAATCAATAAGTTTTCATTATTATTTATGCGCAAAAATTTCTCTTCAAATATATATATATATATTATATTATTAAAATTATTTAGTTTTGCCTATTTGATTTATAGTTTCGTCTTTCAAATAAAAAGTCAAATATTGTTTAGCAATATTTGACTTTTTGTTTAATCATGTCTCAAAATATCACTGCCCTCTTCCGGTTCAGAATATAAAATATTTAAAAATTATTAGTTTAAGGAAAAAAAATTAAAATTGAAAAAGGTCTAAAAGAATTAATTTTTTAATACATTTTTCTTTGTTTATGGTGAAAATTAAAGTATTTATTCATTCTGAGAAGTTTACAATTTAAATTTTTCTTTTTATATTTTACTTTTTATCCATGTTAGTATTTATTTCAGTAATTTTTATACTATTATTAATGAACGCATATATGGTGATAATTTTTCTAATTGATTTTTGTTTGTAATTTTGTAATACTATTTGTATTTTTCGTATCGAATGTAACCTTTCTGGCAAATGGAGATGGTTGCAACACTGAGCCATGCCAGATGGTTGTGAGATTCTCACCTTTAATTTTGGAAGCTACTGACGATATCTTCGCAAACCCCCAATACAAAAATCAAAAAAAGTTTCAATAAAAATACGGTAATAATATAGGGTAATAATATAATAAATCATTATACTCATTTATTATTGTATTATATACGTCTAAAAATAAAAATGTAACACAGTGCTTTGAACGGATCCAGCTTTTGATAGCAAGGCCTCTGCAGCAAGACCATTTTACATTACCAAGGCAGTTCTGATGTTATGCCTGGTTTACCTACTATAGTTACTGTCACTTGGTTGTCCAAACAGATCGTAATCTGTTTGTCAGAAGGATTTCCTTAAAATAGTCATACAGCGCAGCGAAGAAAATTCAATTATTTAGTAGAAAATTTTTCTCTCTTGCTTGAAAGTTGAACTATTTATTTGCGAATGCTCCTTTTTTGAAAATTTTTAAACAATTTAAACTATTTGGATTGAAAGTTACAGCATTTTATGCAAATGCTAGTATTATATCTACATGTACCAGCAAGATGATTACAACTTTCCAAAATTGCAAAGATGTCTCCTGAAACTGATGTTAGTACAATCAGTTCTTGGATTGGTATAGGTCCATACTGATCATACTGATGATTGCTGTAGCCTGCCTTGATTTATAGAATGTAGCCGCTTTTTGAGACAGACACCGAAACATGCTGCCTCTCATGAGCTGCGCGGGATTACTGCGCCGTATTGATAGTGTTCGGCCCTATTTCCTACGGTAGTTGGCGAGCGGTCGACAAATGTTGACGATAGCTCATTATTTACAAACTGTTAGTGTTCGTGCATTTCTATTTTGATTTATCTTGCCTCCAGACCTTTATTGAGAAAATTATACTATTGAAAGGTGTGTTTGTTTTCGTCTTCGGTGTCAGAGGTTTTCTTCCAGATCTTCTTCCAGCCTCTAACCTGACCCCTTACATTTTTGTACTCATTATGGATTCAGTATCTAATAAAATAAACTTGAACAGGGATGCTGTGGGATTACGAAGTAGCTACAAATAACTTTCGATACACACATAAACTTAACTTCGTTTGCAGGATAATTAATGCATATAAAAAGTGTTTCAAAAATACAAAATAAAAGAAATACGGGAAAAAGGTCATTAAACAGGTTTAGACCGCAAGCCCTTTTTTTGTTCGAGTTACTTTCGAAATATGTTTCAAAAGTCAAAAATCTAGAAACAACAGGTATTGTCTAAAATGCGATTAGAAAAAATTTAAAAGATTAGATTCAATTCAACAAAATTCCAAAGACTTTGATGAAACTCATCAAAATTATAAACAATATCCAGAAAAGAAAATTTCGAATAAAAAAATGTTCATAAAAAAATGTATTCTTAATTTTCCGAAAATCAGAATATCTTTCAAAGCCTAATTGAAAAATTTGAAGAAATTCAGAAGAACTCAAAGCAAATCCTTCGAAATTATGTTAATTTAAAAAAGGTTCAAGTAGATAGAACAAATTAGAAAGAAGTTAATTGAATTAAAATAAATGGTAGTGATTTGACTTGACAAAAATTCTGAGTAAAATTGAAATCTATTCAAGAATATTCGGAACTTCCTAGGTTATGACCTTATTACAGAATAAATACTCTCTGGCTATAATCCATTGATTAGATTAAAAAATAGAATTCGATAAGAGAATGGCCATAACAACTAGATTTTTAAGAAAACTGGTAGTGTGTGTAACATGGTAGTCTGATACAAAATAAAGAAATCTGTCCGAATATGTTTTTTGCGGAACCAATTTGTAATAATAATATTGTTGGAAGCTCTAATTATTTTTAGATTTAAAAAGTGTATAAAATTATTCAGCTAAAATATTTAAAAAGCGTGCTTTATCGAAGCAATTTCGCTGACGTGTGGCCTTGCAACAAAATATTTTGAACCCGCTTTGTCCACATCTTAAAAAATCATAGTGTGTGTTGTGGTTTTTCAGATGTATATTGCGTTTCAAAATTTGGATAAAAATAGATCACTTAGAATTACTAATAGATTACTAATTCATTAGTAATCACTTATACTCGACTTGAACAGTGTCTTCTTCGCTCTACACGAAAACTTTATAATTATCAAGAAAATGAGGATGTTGGAGAATTTTAATATAAAAAACACATAACTATGATGTAAAATTCTATTATTAGAAGAAACTACAGGTCTAAGTGAAAAATCTGGTTCATGTATTTTTTCAGACCATAAATTCACGCTAGATTTAAATTTGTTGGAATGGGATCTTTTGTAGTAGTATCGGGACCGAGAAACTTGTAAATCCTCCAAACATTAATCAGATATAATCTTTTATTCTGTAGTTTTTAAAAAATTTATTATCGGATCAGAATCTAGTTTGATATATGTATTAGAATCGATAAGTAACATTGCCATTTTATGCTTTGAATCGTTATCATTCATCAAAACTGTGACATTCCGTTTATCAGCCACAGTTATTATGCTATATTTATATAATAAAGTAGAAGATTTAATACAAGTCGTGGACTGTTAAGATGTAATGGAATTAAATAAAAAAATATATGGATTAAAATCTACACAATTTCTACATGGACATAATTTGATAGACAGGTCTATCAAATCTGCAAAAATTCATTTGATAACTGTTCGGAGTAAAGAATTTAATGTGCTTATCGATTTTAATTTAAAAAATTCGTTTGATTTCATTAGATAGGATAGAAAACAGATTACGAAGCAGAAATCGTTAATTGCGGAGAGCATAAAAAAGCTTTAAAAATTAAAAATATCTCATAGTATTGCATTTAAGAATATATAAGTAAGGATGACCATCTCGGCCAAGACCAGATTATAAACGACCTAATTTCTTCCAATTAAAAAGCAAACTGATTCGTAAGGTTATAAGGAATTTGGCTAACTATGTCTCCCATTAAATAATATTTAATTTTTTTTCGAACATTCCACTTTTTTGATAAAATCATCTTTTGGGGTCGAAAATGCAAATGTTTTTTTAAAAATTTGTCTTTTTGGATTGAAAATTTATCTTTTCTGATAGAAAGGCTTTTGGTAAAAAAATGTATTTATTTTCCTTTGGAACTTAATCTTTTTACCTAATTTTAATAATAATAAATAATTGCAATATTTTGTTAAAATTTTCTTTAACATGCAAACATTTGATCTCAAAAATATTTGTTTTTGTTAAAAAGCCAACTGATTAATTGATTAACTTATTGCTGGAGGTAGATATGAACAAATATAGGTATCAATATATTTTTTTAAATATTATAATTTCACCGTGAACGAAAAGTGTGTTTGACACACTTTTTTCACCAGAAAATATTGTATATGAGTAGAAAGCAGTATAAAGGCTGTTCATGGAAGAAGAAATAGATTAAATTCTTTTAGCGGATTTATAGCATTTTTAAAATTCCAAAAAACAAACTAAAACGAACGTTTTAAGAGAAACGACGCAAAATATGGTAAAAGCTCAGGTCAAGAAAAACTTAGTATTTTCAACACCCTACAAGAGCGTCATAACGACATTTTGCCTTTCTCTGGACAATCTAAAATTCGACTATTGACTGCACAAAAAAATAAAAAATTCCATTTTGAGGCCTACAAGTTTCTAAAGCATCCTTCCTGTTAGGATGCGTAGTTTTTGTTTTATTCATGAAATATAACATTGAAAATTTAAAAAATTCAATTCTGTGAATAACGACGAAAGTTACGAAAACAGACTGTTCAAAAGAAATTTTTCACTTAAACTACACCTAGAAATTTGTTGTAAATTAAATTTAGCAGGACGTCAAATTCTGGTTTTAATCATTAAAAGCATTAAAAATAAATATGAAATTTGATTGTAAAAAAGAAAAAATGTGGGAAAAATAATTGTTAAACAAAAATTGATCACCCAAAAAACAGATAAAAATTTGTTTTAGTTTAGTAGTTTCCCACGATTTATGATTAAGAAAGTACTAGAGTTGTCCACAACTTGAAACCGCAACATCAAATTTCGAACAAATAATATGAAAATGAAAATCCTATTTTCAGAATAACAACACGAAATAAATATAAATGTATGAAGAAAGTA
>JAAAKG020028650.1:0-19759 GCA_010014905.2 Druon quercuslanigerum | reverse complement strand
ATCGATCCTACGCTTTTTGCTCTTAATCTCTCCTTTTCAATAGTTTTTTTGTACTTCCCCCTTGCCTTCCTTTCTTTAATCTCCTCTTTCTGTGTACTAAACACTTCCTGCTCTAAATCCGCTTTTTCTTCGATGTTATAATTTTTACTATCCATGAATCCAATTTCAAACTTTCCCGCCTTCTATCCTTCCCTGCCTCTACCGTCTCGTTCTGGTACCTGTCCTGTCTTTCTCGTCTCTAACCAGCCCTGCTAATACTAACCCGATCAACCCAGTCCTCCCACCCTGTCACAAATCTCAAACCAACCTAACCTCAACTTTCATACATATCTGTCTCAATCCTCAAAAATATCGTTACTCACTTTCCAATTTCACAATCCCTCAAACAATCTCTTTCATCCAAACCCTTCTATACATTCCCACCAATTCACTCACCTCAAATTTCAACACAATTATCGGAAAAACTCAGCAATCAGAATTCCTGCTACCTTACACTTTCATGCCGGAAACGGAAGTCCGAGAGTTGCAATCTGAAGTCCACATTTGCAGTGGATTTACTTTTAAACTTTTTTTATATTAAATCATAGCCAATTTTTACCTTTCAGTTGCTCGGCAGAAGTAACACTAGAGTTGTGCTTCCTTTAAAGTTTGGGAGCTGGAATTCCACAACGAGTTTTTTTTTTTTAAATAGGTTTTCAAATGTTTCATATTCAGTGTAAGCTTCACCTGCCTCAGAAATATAGAATTCTTGCGAACCAAAGAGAATCAAATTTTCGCGGAACTCCAACGGTTGAGAAGAGCGGACGACCAATGACAGAGCTCCATTCGACCTCTCCACCGTTGAAACCTGCGCGAACTTGCTCAGCGGTCGCGAATGGCTAAAAATTGACAGGAGAAGCGGATCGTATCGTAGAGGACGATTCAATTAAATAATCACTCGGTATAAGTTGTACGCCTGAATTTTTACCAATAAATTCATTCTTGTGTTTAGTTCCGGCTCTTTTTATTCCCAACAGTTTTTTTTACTTGTTATTTTTGCGAATATCCTCAGAGTCCAGCCAAAATTTCTAGAAGTCATGCAGGATCCCGGAGCTTCCAGCTTCAAAGGTGTCGGAGCTTTTTAATCAGCGATCGAAGGTTAGTAAAGTGTCCACCGAATTTTCATTATTAGTGTTGCACTGTCCGAAAATCTAGCGGACGATTCGTATATCGTGCCTCTGTAGTGCATGGCGTGATCGCGATTTCTTCCCCGTTCTTTCGCTTGGGATCGGCGGTTGCCAGTCGAAGCACTGTCGCCCGAACGACCTAAGAAAGCGCTCGATTCGGAAGTTATTACCCCAAGGTTGTGACTTTCGAACGAGTTTTTCACAGGCTCACCCGCGAAGTAATATGTGCTAAGCAAGTCTTCTAAAAAGAAATCCTATTACTAATAACCAGCTAAAATTCCAAAAAACTGTGAAATCCTCGGAGATTCAATAAAATCCTTTAAATCTTGTGTAATTCTTTGAAACACCTTAAATTCCCTTGAAATGTTTTCAAATTCATTCAATTTTGAAATGGTTGAAATGCGTTGTTTTACTTGAAATTTTTTAAGGGGGAATCCCGTGTAGCGGGTCCAAAAAATCTATAGCTTGGCATCCCAAAAACATAGAGTGAAAATCCCAGAGCCGTAGCGGAGCTCTTATCCCCAAAACAGCGCACTGCCGGTCGCACTGTGCCGGTTGGAGATCCAACCCACACAAGGTAAAGCCAGGCGCAAGTAAAAAAATCGCAGCCAATCAGCAATACCGAAAAAATATGATTTTTGAAATAAAGCACCTTTACGAAGAAGAAGTGGGGTTAATTTATGCTCCCGGAATGGACAAGTAACGATTGGAAACCGTGAGACAATTTCAGTATGTAAATATTTAAAAACTTTTTTCTCGGTTTCACATTTTTCAAAATTGCCCGACTTATAGCTCAAAAAGTATTTGACTGATCGACTTGAGCTTACGTATAAAGATGACTGAAATGTTTCATTTGTTCATTAAACACTCAAAATTAACAAAAAATTGTTGCAATCATTTTTTTAAAAGCAAATTCAAGCAAATTTTCGGATAAAAATCAGATTTTTTTAAATGGACGCCATTTCGTGCTATATGAATATTTTTCGAAATTTGTTTGGTTTACCGACTAACTAAGGATCTAGACTTTGAAAATCGTTTTGATTTGTTTATTTCAGACTCATGTTTGAGAATCTGGAAATCCGCAATTTGACCTATTGTACTTCGATGTGTCAGACATCCGCCCTTATAAATCAAAATATTGTTGATCTATCAGGCTCAAATACATTTGTTTTATACTTTAAGAGTACTTTAATAAACCGCAACATTTGTGGCAAGATTCGTTATTATTTTGTTCTTCAAACAAATCCCAAAAGACACCGTAATTTTCAGGCTGTTACACGCGATTCCCCCTATAAGTTTGCTAGAGTGCTGTGAAATTTCTTAACATCTGTAGAATTCGGTAAAATCCTTTGAAATAATTTGAACTCCAGCGTTAAATAAAAAAATAAATTGTTCGTGTGTAGTTTCTCTACGTTTAGCATATATTCTTTCAATATGTTCATATTATTTATACACTATACTTATATTTTCTACGATTTGTCTAACATGATTTTCAATAATTACTTTTATAGAATCGTGAAAAATTATAAGAAATTAATGATAAGAAAATCATGGAAGACCCTTAGCTATGCTGCGTTTCATACAATATTTTTTCTTAAGGGGCGCATTAAATTTCAAAAGTATCTTAAAGATTAACGATTTTAATAGTTACTGTTAAAAAAATGAAAAATCGTCATCAATTCATTACTTATTTACATAAGTAAGTTTGTTACTACTATTGTTAAAAAAAGTAATTCAAAGAAAGTTTTAATTTTGCAAATGATATTAAGCGTTTTTAAATTCCTACTTCTAAAAAGTCACAGATGAAAAAATCACAGCATTAAATGCACCATTGAAAAGTAGTTTGAAAAATGTTAAAAAGGAATGATCACAAATGTTTAAAGGATTAAAAATAAAATCTACCTACGCCGAATTTCCATGATCGAAATAATAAATATCAATCCTCTCTGCAGGTTCTCCCTTTCCAGGTTCCAAACACACTTCTTGATTCTGATTTGTCAGCTCTTCTTTTTTTCGTGGTATTCCTTCAGATATTTCGTAAAACATGTAAGGCTAGAAACCAAACAATTTAATTCTCATTTCCAATTTTCTTGAATAATTAATTATAAGCGAGAAGAACATGTTTAATATTTAATATATTTAACAATTTTCTCTAAATATTAAAAAACGATTTTTCTTGTCAGAGCTGTCCAATTTTATACACAAATATTGTTATAATAATACAATTCTACAAGTAAATATTTAATGTAAATTGTGTTCTAAATACTTAAACCTCAGGGTAATGTTGGCAACGTTTCTTCTTGAGTTTGACTTTGTAAGTTTTATCTTTCTTTTTAAGATATCCAGATCTAGGCCATTTCCAGTTGGCTCGATTCCACGTAGGTGGAGTCTCTTGCGAAAGATCTATTATTTTTTTCTGATTACATAATATTGCACAAAAAATAAAATTTTAAAACAATACCTGGATTAAAATTCATTGGAATATTACCGCCAGAACTTTAAGAAAATTGTACGTTAATATCAATATTAATTTCAAAAAAGGTTTCGTAATCTTATATCAGCATAATAATTTATTACCAACGAGAAGTAGTGAACTAATTTCTTTAACCTCAGTTATCGAAAGTTAAAACAAAAATTTTCTTACAATCTGTAAGGCTGACAAAGAAAGGAACTTGGTTCTTTTTTCAAGAAATTGTCGGGTACTGCTTTTCAGGAAACAGAATTGAATAGATTTGCTTGAAAGTAATTACAATCATCATCTATAAAAATTATGGAGTCCATTCTTTCGAATAAGTCGCAGAAATAAAAACTGTCACTAAAGTTAGGTCATTTCAAGCTTTAAGGTGGCCGCTAAAATTCAAAACGGCTCTAGTCATTTCACGGGCTTGGAATTATTTTTCTCGGTCGTTAATAAAATTCAAGCCTTTAAAGCTGAACTTTCTTTAGTTTAAAAGGTTTAAAATAATGAATGATCAAATTGTATTTTATATTTTGCTAAATTAAAAATACAACATTTTTTAAAATTGTAACTTTACAATTTACAATTTATTATTCACAAATCATTCAACTACTTAGGATTACAAATTTTAAATTTTATTATTAATTAAAGTTATTATATTTTATTATTATTATTTAAAGTCATTCATTACTTCAATTATTTTCCCAAATAACAATATATTAAAAGTTTTTATAGAATTAAATTCGGTTAACAGAACAGAAGAATTCAATAATTCCAAGAATTAAAAAATATGTAGCTTTCGAAAGAAACAAAAGATTTTAAGTAAATCGAAATTATACATATACAAATATAAATTGAACTTTTCAAACTCCAACACATTTCCAATCGAACTCATTGAAAATTGTATAATTTTAATGCGATAGCAGCTTAGTTGACAAAAATATTACAAGTTCTTGATCAAAGAATATATTTACTGTCATTTACAGGTTTATGCTGATATAAAAAAAATTCCGGTCATTTCCCGGTTGCCCGTTCCACGGCCACCCTGAGCTTTCAAAATAAAAATCATCAAAATATAATTTTCTTAACGACAGAATATCTCTATATGCCAATTTAAAACATTTGTTCAGAGGTCTCACGTTTCCTATATGCAGGTTCTTCCACAAAATCGGAACTGGCATTTTCAGAAGTTAAAGACGTTACATTGGAGAGTTCCGATGATTCTGAGCAGGGGCATTCCTCCTCTTCGCCCATGTACGTGAAATTAAGTTAAAAAGGCAAATTGAAAAAGCAACAAACAATATAAACGCATAACTGAACTGTCAAAGGGGATTAAAACTGATGCAACTTGAATACAATCACAAACATTTTTATTCGACTTTTTATTGTTTTCTGTAATTGTTTTTTAAATAGTTTTTAGCTTTTTCGACAAATAGACCGTTTATTAGTAATATTATTTTTTTTCTTATTTCTATCATCGTAATATCCTTATCTAGATTTTGTTCGCTTAATATAGGAGTCGACATATTTTTTCATTCGAAAAACTGTTCTTCAAGTTGCGAATCAATTTTCGCAACATTTCTGTCAACTAAAAATCTACTGCAAATAATTCTGTGATTCTGTAAAATATATATATATATATATATGAAAGGACCAATAGGCCATTTAGTTAAAAATTATTTGCCAGAATAAGCAGGGTGCCCATTAAAATCTAGCAATAACACAAATCGAATAACTTTAATTGCAAAAGGTCATTAAAATTACACCTCATTTCAAAATAGAACATAAATGAAGCATATACATTAAATTTCGAACTCTCAAAAAATATACGATCTCCAACTAAGAATAATTGATATCAAATTCTAAAAATTTAGTACTAAGTATTCAAAACTGAAAATTCTTCAGTTTTTCATATTTTAAATTGAATATTTACGAACTCCAAGCGTTAAGAATTAAATCATTTTTTTTTATTTGCATGGATTAAAATTATATAATTTAATTCCAAAGTTTACAAATTCCAGCAGAAAACCTGTAAATTAAAAAATATTTAAAGAAGCATTGAAATTTATACATTCTTTCTTAACTATCCAGATTGCACTATAAATAATAAAAGACCCAATGAAAATATTTTTAAATTAAAGCTTTCAAAACTAAACGATTTAAATATAAGGTCTTAAAACAACATTATTAGAATTATAACTTCTGGTTTCAAATAAATCTTAGATTTGCCGGTTCAACGTAAAGTGGGGGGAAAATGAAACTTTTGTTTCAATTTAAAAGATATCTTTAAAAACAGAAAATAATTAACGTCATTCTATAACAAGATGGAAAATATTTTTGAAACAAATTTAAAAAAATTTTTTTTTCAAATTATAAATCAGCCTAAAATTCTTAACTGATTATATTTTTTAAGTTATGTGGTCACCATGTATTACGAACGCTTTTTTAATCCTCCCACTCCTCTTGTAACGCTACCGTAACAATGTATAATAAACTCCGACTCCTCATTGTTGCATAAAGTTCATAAATCTGATTTTTTTACTATTACTACGTTTTCTACGTGTACAAAAATTATTGCGATTTTTTATGCGCACAGTTTTCGATAAAAAAAAAATCTTATATTTTAGAACACATTGTATTTTTTCGGTTCGTTCGTAGAAACTTCACAACTGTATCTCAAGCTAATGTAACATTTTTGACTATTTTAAAGTGGACTAAGAGTTAAGATAAAAATTTTTATCTTAAAAAATGGTGATATCTCTTCCGTTCAAAAAGAAATAACTATGAAAAAAACTATGAAAAATTGTAAATATGTAAGTATTTCATAAAGCAAATGAGGACTTTTATGCCTCTAAACAATATGTAAAGTGTTTCAATCCAGCAGATTGTGTGAGAATAATAATGGCACATGTGTACTTTAAAAGACATATATTTTGTGAATCGGCACAATGGATGCGCGTGCACACTTTAGAGATAAGTTACTTTCCACACCGACAAAATAAAGATATTCTAAAAAATTCTTTTAAAATGTTATACCCAAAACCGTATGATCTACGAGATAGGAAATTTGGTGAAAAAATGTGAGAAAGTCTTCGAACTTGTATTACAAATAGCTATTTTCACTAATCCCTACCCTCTTATATTAATTTAATATTTTTACATTCATATCCATGAGAGTGTAATGTGATCGCCCATATATGCGAGCTCTATTTTTTACCGGATTTTAACGTTTCGGCACTAACAGAATCAAAGAATCATAAACTTTTGGCGGTATCTGTAATTCTACCTGCATGTTGTAGCGACGCTAACTTTTGAAGGATTTGTCCAATCGAGTCATTAGCCTTTGATACACTTTTTTAGGGTCCCGACATGAAGGTCACGTTTGTCAACGCTCTGTTTAATAAATTAGAAAAATTATACTTTTTTATTAACATTATATTGAAAAACACCATCTATATAAACTAATTTTCGAGCGCGAAGCGCAAGTGTGGCAATGAGAATTTAATCGCCAAAGCCGCAGGTGCTTCGAGAATCGTCTGTGAAAACAAATTAAAAAAGAATTTCAGATCCCGTTTATGACTGTAGATCGTCAGGGGTTTCAAATCACCATTTCCGATTTAGGTAAGAATATTTATGATACTTAAAAAAATGTTGTCGAAATGAACGCATTAAAGTACGAAAACGAGCGCGATGTGATTAAAGAAGACCAGCACGCCTTTGGCGCGCTCAAACTTGGCAGTCAGCGTCGCGTGCTCAGAGTAATATTTCTTTAACTAGCCTGTCTCTTCCATCGTAATAGGATCATAACAAATCCTCTTTAACCCATTAAATTCAAGCACATCAATTTTCTACGCTAGGTTGGATGGACTTGCCATTCGCTAATTCTCTCAAAAATGTGACATCCCAAATATTTTTTCACTTTTAAGTAACTTTTAATGCTCTCACGACAGACACCTTTAAGCAACTTTAGTCTTAAGCGGGCTAAAGCCTATTATACTATACTTATTCATTCGGCAGAAAGGACTGAACTCCTCAGGTACAAAAAAGTTCCATGATAAATGGTAAAAATTAAACATTTTCATGTTGTAGACATTTGGTATCGCTCTTCACAATTTATCTGTCTGATAAGTCCTTTCGCCAAATAGTCGCTCAGTGCGTAAAGTGTAAATATATTCAAGTAACAATGTTCTCATAATAAGCTAACTATAAATTAGCAACCGCAGAGATGCATATATGTATATACAAAGGATAGATGCGATTAATGAATCTAAACTTGAAACGAGTTTCGCTGCTCAACAACGAAGGCATGATTTTCACCATATTTACACAAGCATTGTCATATACAACATAATTTAAAAATTCACGATGCAGTTTACAGAAATCCAAGTTCACACTAGAATTTGTTCAAGAAATTTTCACGAACATGAATATTCTTATAATGTAAGTAAATTTAATTATTAGGAACATATCTGAGAAATCACTAATTATAAGGCAAAGAATTTAAGACCAATTCATTAGGAAATGTATCATAATTACTGTCAAAGATAAACTTCAGAAAATATAGTAACATGGTGGATCAAAATTTGTAAGAAAAACACACTTTTATTCTATTCACTTAATTTTAAAGCAAATTCCATATTAAATTCTACAAAATACGTTGCAATCCAAATATTTTCATCAGTCATAAAATACTGCTCGTTGCAAAGCATCTTTACATTTTTCCTATTCTAAGAAGCGTCCTGAGCGAAGTCCAAATTCTCTTAAAATAACTTTTCAAGAACGCAATGTCGCCGCTACCAACAAAAAACTTTAATTTGAAATCATCCTTATTTAAAAATGTAACCGATATTCTACAAATTTGTTCGCGAAATTAGAGAGCAGTTTTCAAAACCCAGTTTCTTTTAATCAAAATACTTTTGTTACAAGATCTGGTGCTAATCCTAATTAAAATGTATAAATGATAGCAGATACAAATATCTGTGCCCTATTATTTAAGTGTACAAAAGTCTAAAAATTCTTTTCTTAGTTTCGAATTTTAATTTCAGCAATTGACTCCACACCAGATTAAATTCTTTCTACAGAAAATTTCGACTATGCAATTAATATAATTGTTCTACTTAAGCAGCGATTTTATAAACAAGTACTATATATTCGTACGAATAAAAATATAAATGATAGAATTTGAATAAAGAACAATTCACTTATCTTCCAAATTGTCACTGGAATCACTCTTGACCAAAACAACTTCAAATCATGCAGACTGACTAACCTCAAGCCAGAGAATCGATCACCAAGGAAATAATATCACCTTTCGAAGTAAATAAGGAAACTTTCGAGAGTCCTTTGGATATTCATTTCAATTGAAGTTAGTCGCTATGCATGTTGAAATGAATTCGGTTGCGACTCGCGCTTTGTAGATTTTTGAACGACTTAAGGCATAAGTAATCACTTTACTGACAAAAAAATATCGACTTTATTGTGTTAAAACTTAAGTTATTGTTATATATTTTTCTACGTATTGAACATTAAAGTATTCTTGAAAATCTAATTGAATTTTTTAATTAACTTTCTGACAGTAAAATCGTTCGCTGAAATTTCAAAAAAATGTAGTAAATAATGATAAGTAAAATACATTCAGCTTTTATTCCATTTTTTTGTTTTCAGTTGATTTAAACAATTTTATAATAGGTTATTACGGCAGTTTTTATTTATACTTGGTGAATTTTTTAAAGAATTTTTTTGCTCTAATCCTAGTTTTATTCAAATTCCCAAAAAAATGATCTAGAAATTTGAGGCAAATAGGTCAAATGTACATTGTCCAAGTGCCCTATATCTGGTCCCAGTTTAGAAGATATTTACGTTTCTCTAAGTCGAGGCAAAATAATTATTTTTGGGTTTCAGTGAGGGATGATACTGGGACTTATAGTGAATATATTGGGACTATACTGACATCCAGAAAGTTACCTGAGGTAGGCATATTTCATGTTTGAAGAAAAGGTATATAACATAATTACGTACTCATGGCATTTGCCAAGTCCGTCATAAGGTCGTAATGGCCCTTTTCATGTGGATATCCCCATATTTATAGGGACAATTACTAGTATAATGCAGAACCAATTAAATCTATTGATAAATGAAAATGAAATCAATTTTGTCCTCTCTACCGACAAAAAATACAGGAAATGAGTAAAATAAAATCAATTTTTCAAACAATTTTTACTTCTTCAAATATTTAAGAGTATTCTCAGAAAACAAAGTGGTACAAAAAAATATTTTATTCTTTCGAAAAATGGCAAAAATAAAAAATCTAATCAAAATAAAATTGTTAGAACAATAAAAATTTATAAACAAATTTACGAGTATTCTTAGAAAACAAAAAAGTACTTAAAAATATTAAAATCTGTCGAAAATATGGTGAAATCCAATTGTTCTCCTGCATTATTTAGGTAAACTATATACATCCACAAGAATGCATTATTTAAACCATTGCAATATTATTTGAACAAATTATTTTATTCTTATCATTGATTAAATAACTCACAACGTCCAGAAAGTACGCTCATTTTGTGATTTACATGCAAACAACAAATGTTTACCGATTAAAGAATATTTATAAGAAAAAAACTTTTTAAAAGCGTTAATAAATCGCAATATTATGTCAAATTCAAATTTAGCACTTATTGAGTTTTTTTGGAAATTCATAAGAGTAGGCTTACCAGATGGGTCAGATCGAAATCCAGGACACTTAAAAAAGCTGTACAAAAAGGGTCATCAAATTCATTTCGTTTCACGATCCGTAAGTTCAATTGTGTGCACGGATGGGGAAAAAATGTTTCGCGAACAGTTTTCACTGAAAGTCAGTTGCGTTTATCGCTCCATTGGGATTTTATTAAGGAAAAACTCTATCAATTCGCGTTCAAAATCGTAGGATTTCTCGAAAAAAATCTGGTTCTGTAAAAACCAGGATATTTTCATTGTTTTTAAGATAAAATCAGGACACTAGGACATATGAGAGATAACTAGGACATGTCCTGGAAAACCAGGACAAAAATTCTGAACAAAATATTTAAATAAGGAATTATTTGTAACATATCATTACCTTTTAATAGGGGTAATTCATAAAATACGTGATACGTTTAGGGGTGGGTGGGAGTCTGCGGAAGTATCATTCTACATGTTAAGAAAAATGGAAAATGTCTCATGAAGGGGTGGGAGGGGGTAAAAACTTCCTTAAAAAATGTATCACGTATTTTGTGAAGGGCCCCATATGAGATTTACCAAAAGATGAATTTAAAGCTTTTCTTGGCATTCGAACAATATTGTAGGCAAGAGCAAAGAACTTCGAAAAGTGAAAAATAAGGGCCACCCTGATGCACACACAACTTAATTCTAAATGTCGGTGATGTCCGTGAATATGCAACATGCCTGCGCCATCAAATTCAGAGGTTTTGGCCGTTTTTCTGTTGGACGACGAACAGAGAGAATGGAATAATTATTATTTTATTTTCGAAATCTGGAGAATTTTTCAGGAACTTAATAAGCATAGAAACATTATATAAAATTTAAAACAAATTCTTTCTGGATCAGGGAAATTGTATCGCCAGGTTACTTACGGTTACAACTAACCAGCTAGTCGCTCTTCGACACGACGTGGAATGTATACAATTATGATACCATAATATCAACGGCCAACGCTATGGTAAAAAAATTTGCAAAAATATCGAAAGCCAACTAACACTGCGGCAATATTTTATGACACTTATTATTCTTCTCTAATCGTAGTATAAATTTTGTGACTTTAAGGTAGGACATGATTAAAAGTAGAGCAGTCTAACGATTTTCGAAATTCACTATCAACGACAGTATACAAAATACGCAGTTCAGAATTGTTCAAACAACTCGAAGGTGACAAAAAGAACACTATGTAGATCATAATAATTAACCTCAACAATTTTTCTTTAAAAAATGTACGGACTACTAAATGTCATCTACAGGATTAACGTGGTAATATTTTTTGTATTCAATAAAACTTGAGGCATTTCATGTCGAAACAAAACGCTTTCTTATAATTTCATTCGTTCAACTAAATTTGTAACGCTAAAGTCTTTTTCTTTAATTGAGCTTTTTACCAGAAATGTGCAAGATAATTCAAACGGAATTAAAAAGTTTTATACACGTATTGCGAATGTTGTATTTTTCGATTCGAATTGAAAACCAATAAAAAATAAAAAATAAAGTGTCATCTTAACCCGAAATAAGAGAATTCACTTTCTGCAAAAAAAAACTACCTTCACGTGTTAAAATTTACCCATAATAATGTATAAGGAGAATGTAAAAAATTGTTTAGTCTACCATATTTGAAAAGAAGTATTCAGTTTCAAATATTTTATCGTATAAAATCAATACTGACAAACAAATTTTAAGAGTTTTTCAAGTCCGTAACTTGACACAAACTCTTTTTTATAAGAAGCGTCAAATGCATCAATCATTAATTTCTTAAAGATAACTGCAAAATGTCCTTTATTCTTTCTTTCAATAATCTAGAGAAAATTAAATATGTTAATAATAGTCAATTTATCTTGCATTGAATTAGCTAATGAAAAACATTAAGGAGTTTGGAAATAGAGTTCTACAGAAGTAAAAAACACTAATCTCGAGTAACTGAAAAATTCTGTTTAAAATTAACTTATATCTATTATATCGGATATGCTTTTTGAGTTTTTTGATCCTTGCAAATTTTTAAGTCTATTTCTTCGCCCTTGTTGAAACTTAAGGAAGACTCGATTTATTTCAAACAACATTCAGAGGAAGAAAATCTATCATCAAAATTAAACTTCTTGACTGTCCGAAAAAAATCGATCTAAATGTAATTGAATACTTGAAGTTCAAGTTAAGATTGTAATCAAACTCTTTTCATCAGGTCCCAATTTCATAGGCGAAGAAACTGGCTCTTTAACAATCATTCTTTTAATTTCTGGTTACACAAGAGCAGAAGCGTGGATGATATGATGCGTCGGCTTCGAATTCTTATTCTAGTATAATACGTACTTTTTGGTAACAACTTCTCCGCTTTTTATACATTTTGGTACTCTTTAGACATACTGAAAGTTCTCCTTGATGAAAAGTAGAGGCAGTTTTTCAACGCTGTGCTTCAGATCAACGCTCTTGAGCCAATCAGAGCTTGGCTTGGTTTCTAGCCACAGAAGCTGCAGTTGCAGAAATCAGCTGCGTTTTGCAGGACCCCGCGATGGAAAGGATTTTCCTTGTCGAAGTTCCGATAACGACCTGCGTTTATTCGCTCATTCGTCGTCATTCCCAAAATCATTATCTATTTTAAGAAAACATTAGTATTATTTACTTACAGCACTTCGATGTTTCATGTTCAAAACTTCGAAATATTAACATCCATTAATACTTATAATAACTTCTTGTTTAGGTACTAAAATAATTATCTGCATAAAAAAGTTTCTGAGGTAAACGCACTAACTAAATTCATCACATGCAGTCTTTAAGGCCATATATTTAATTTAAGAAAATAAAACTTGAAAAACATTTAAGAGTTGTCGAGATACGACTAAAAATGTCCAAGCGTGTCTGTGCCAAATTCCAATCGTTTTAGCAGCAACTCTGACTACCTGTGGTCATCAGCCGACTGAGACGCGTCGCAGAGACGCTTGCACATTTATGTTTTATTGGCTTAAATTAAAGATGAGATTTCACAGCTTACGTCCTATCAATTTTATTTTTTTCCGATAAGTATACTATGTCACAGCACGAGTTTTAGTTAAGAAACAAAATCTGAGGAATTCTCGATTATCACCGCTCTTGCGGTCGACAGCAGTAAATCGCTGACTGAAACTTGACATTTGAGACTTGGACATTTTTAGTCGAATGTCGAGAACCCTTAAAGATTTTTCAAATTTTATAAGCTTAAATTAAAAATAAGACCTCAAAGACTGCATGTAGTGAATTTGAGATTTTGCTACAACTTTCCTAGGTTATGTCACAAGTTGAATTCGAGGTACACAGTTCAAGAAATTCTTGCGTCTTTTTTTTCAAACTTCTCACATGGTGGTATTCCCTTCAAAATGTCAAATATATCTCTTTTGGGCCTCATTTGGCGCGGAATTTAATAAACTTTCTAAGGGTTTTCAAAGAAGTTTCTCACTCATTTTGAGAACAAGTAATCACGTTTTAAAGTTAGCAGTGAATTTTAATAGTACTTTAGCTGATCGTAGAGACAATTTTCGACGGTAGTAGACTACTTAGCTTATGGTTGACATTTATCGAGAATAATCAGATCGGCAGATATTTCGAGCTGTTTATTCGCAAAAAAAAGTGTAACTGTTATCAACGAAGAAATGGACGAAGATAAGTATTCTCAAGTATTCTAAGTAAGTATGAAACTAAATCAGATAAATACACGAAAGTTCCAAAGAAATGTAAAAATGTTAGTACCACGAATAATCGTTGTATCTTTTCTGTTGTAATGTATATATACTTTATGTATATGTAGTGTATCTAATAATATATAAATACACTGTTATAATTTATTATACACGTATGGATATATTCCGTGGCCAATGGGCCTCAGGAGTGGGAATGTGTGAAAACGACAGTTTTTCGTTTTTTACACTAAGACCCCCAATTGAAAACCAATAAAAAATAAAAGATAAAGTGTCATCTTTACCCGAAATAAGAGAATTCACTTTCTGAAAAAAAAACTACCTTCACGTGGTAAAATTTACCCATAATAATGTATAAAGAGAATGTAAAAAATTGTTTAGTCTACCATATTTGAAAAGAAGTATTCAGTTTCAAATATTTTATCGTATAAAATCAATACTGACAAACAAATTTTAAGAGTTTTTCAAGTCCGTAACTTGACACAAACTCTTTTTTATAAGAAGCGTCAAATGCATCAATCATTAATTTCTTAAAGATAACTGCAAAATGTCCTTTATTCTTTCTTTCAATAATCTAGAGAAAATTAAATATGTTAATAATAGTCAATTTATCTTGCATTGAATTAGCTAATGAAAAACATTAAGGAGTTTGGAAATAGAGTTCTACAGAAGTAAAAAACACTAATCTCGAGTAACTGAAAAATTCTGTTTAAAATTAACTTATATCTATTATATCGGATATGCTTTTTGAGTTTTTTGATCCTTGCAAATTTTTAAGTCTATTTCTTCGCCCTTGTTGAAACTTAAGGAAGACTCGATTTATTTCAAACAACATTCAGAGGAAGAAAATCTATCATCAAAATTAAACTTCTTGACTGTCCGAAAAAAATCGATCTAAATGTAATTGAATACTTGAAGTCCAAGCTAAGATTTTAATTACACTCTTTTCATTAGGTCCCAATTTCTCAGGCGAAGAAACTAGCTCTTTAACAATCATTCGATTAATTTATGGCAACACAAGAGCAGTAGCGTGGATGATATGATGAGTCGGCTTCGAATTCTTATCCTAGTATAATACGTACTTTTTGGTAACAACTTCTCCGCTTTTTATACATTTTGGTACCCTTTAGACATACTGAAAGCTCTCCTTGGTGGTAAGTAGAGGCAGTTTCTCAACGCTGTGCTTCAGATCAAAGCTGTTGAGCCAATCAGAACTTGGCTTGGCTTCCAGGCCACAGAAGCTGCAGTTGCAGAAATCAGCTGCGTTTTGTAGGGCCCCGCGATGGAAAGGATTTCCCTTGTCGAAGTGCCGATAACGACCTGCGTTAATTCGCTCGTTCGTCGTCATTCCCAAAATCATGATCTATTTTAAGAAAATATGAGTATTATTTACTTTCAGCACTTTGATGTTTCATGTTTGAAACTTCCAAATATTAACGTTGATTAATTCTTTTAATAACTTCTTGTTTAGATACTAAAATAATTATCCACATAAAAAAGTTTCTGAGGTAAACGCACTAACAAACTAATACATTTTATGAATACATTCTTACATGAGCTCCCACCCACCCCTTTCATGCCCCTCACAAAACCCTTCCCTATTTCACTTACAACCTATTGCCCATCACAGTCCTGTGCCATCAGGCTACCCATAAAGAGTCCTTTATTGAATTATGGAAGACAACCCTGGAAACGCTTTGCATTATTTTTATGTAGTATTATAGCGCTCACTCTCTGCAAGTGTTCCAGGATGTGTTATATCACGGACCCTTAAATCCAATTTCATTATCACCATAGAGTTAAACACTTCACAGCTGACAGCATTCTATCCGAGATGGCCGGAAATGCGCTATGCTTCAGTTTTGTACGAGGTGTCGTGTAAAGGAGGCAAGAAAGTTAACCAGTCGTTTTCTTTCGTCATCTTTCCCCCAGTTTTAAATATTTTGTAATGAAAAAGTACCAGCAAACATGTAGTAATCGATCCTCTGTGGTCTATTATGATAAAATGATCCCAAATCGGTAAAAGAATCTTGAAAATTCCATTAACATTACTTGATGTAACCCCTTAAGGATTCGGGTGACCCTCAGGCGGCTTTATTATAGGGATTCATTTATATTGCTTACCCTGAGGGTATGCGGTTCTTGATGGATATTTCGGTTGATTCAATTAGGAAGGTAAGTTGTTTCTATAGTCTTCCATCGCAGAAGTGTTCAATGGTACGATATGCGGAGCTGCATGTTATCTATTTCAGTAGTTACATGTATCCTGACGTACGAGATTGGCCGTTCAGTCAAAAATAGCGCCTAAAATTTGTCTCACTTGTTGCCTTTGTGGCTTATAGCGGTTACCGTCCAGTCCCTCTTTTTGCGATGTAACGTGGAATGTCTGGAACTGGACAAGAATAATTGTGTTTTGAGTTATAAATATTTACTGAATAACAAGAAGCCACATTCAAGAACAATAAACAAACTTCTTCTGTTCTTCATTGCCCTCCCTCATTTTCCTATTCGGATTTAACAAGTATGACATAATCACGTCGCAACTTTTTGTGTTACATCAAGACTCCCCATGCATTCCCTCTTTTCAGTGATGTTACTGTTGTAGACCAACAATTTCATAGTGACATCGGGAGTTTCGCAAATTTTCTATCTTTTACTCTGCATAACTTTCTCATCAACAAAAGTTAAGTACAAACCTTTACGACGCACTTGTCCAGTTTAATATGTACGTTGTTTACTCGGCAGTCTTTGTACTCCATTGTCGGCGCTAACAGTGCTGGCGTGCGTCTACAATTTTTTCTCAAGTAGGAAGGCTCTGCTGTCCAGCATCAGTGTTACCACGTTTATATTGAGCGAAGCAGTTTCTGATTTTCTACACAGCTTGAGCTTCTCTGCCATCCATGCATATCACTCAAGCAATGTATGTAGAGTGTAGTCGAGGCCGCACCCACTCTCGGATGCACTTAAGGTGCAGGTTTAATTTGTAGTATCTGCGAATCGCCTGGACTAGGAGTCCCATCCGTCCATGCGCCCTACTTACCCATACATTCAATATGGGGATTAGCGTCAGGGTTTTCCTGTCCATCTTGCCCGAGCCCCATTTCGATTATTCTGATGCCAGTAATTTCTTGCTGTAGATCAAGATATACCTTCTTCACCTGACTTACCTTAGTGCCTCACATTAGGTATATTACTGGCAATGCTCCAGACGTGATGCCTGATGCGAATGAGCCTCCGTTAGGGGGCCGAAGGGCATTCCTCTTAAGGAGATTTCAGGGTCGAATAATTAAAAGGTCGAATTATGAGGTAATTAGTTATGTATATGTACTAGCCAGTAAAGAAATCTCTTTCTAAACTCACGAACTCCACCGATGTTAGGTACCAGCAGTTCTAGAACTATAACTGCACTAGCAGCCTTCTCTAAAAAGGAGAGTAAAAATGATATCTTGTGCATTTTGAGGCTCATGGTGTATTTGAAAGCGGGTTTCGATTTTTTTCTGGTATTTTGGTTTAAAATTAAAACCTATCATCGGTCCCTTTTCGAGATACGGCTCTTTAAGTGCCATTTTTGCGAGTTTTACTCGGAAAAAACCTAATGAAAGTGTTCCAAGCTGTCTTTATTTTTTAAATTTTCTCAGAATAACTACTTTCAGTTCCAAAATTAAAAATGCGCTTTAAGTCCATTTCAAGATAAGGTCCTTTTTTGCAATTTTTGTGCGTTTTACTGGGAAAAGCCTAACGAAAGTGTTGCAAACTGACTTTCTTTTTAAGATTTTGTCAAAATAACTTATTTCAGTCTCAAACCTCAATTTATCTAAAAAAAAATCTAACTTACAAAAAAAGAAAAGTTTTCTGGATCTTGGGTCAGAACATATGTTTCTTATGTATTTTTTATGCTGAATTCGAATCTATTTTCAGTTTTGATCTATCACGTCAGGATTTTTACAAAAAACCCAAAAATATGTAGAAAAAAAGATTATTTGTTAAGAAATACGACAAACATAGGACAATAATTCAGGCTCACAAAAAATGAGTATACAATACGACACAATGCATTGAGAAAGTTAAACCACCTACCTGTTAACCAAACAAGTCCACCTCAACACCTACCCTAACCTTCTAATCCCCTAACAGCACTCCTAACAAACCACAAGCAGGCTCACCCACATAACCCAGGGCACAGCGAATTTATTCGCTAGTTTTCTATGAAACAATCCAGTTTAATACAGTTCAACACCAAGTGTCCACCTCAACACTCTGTTCTAGCCCTCCAACACCCGAACAGCACCACTAACAAAACCACAAGCCGGATAACCCACATCCCAGGGAATTGCGATTTTAATCGCTAGTATTCCATGATACAATTGAATTTAATACTGCTCTAAGACTAAGACACCTACCAGCTAACCAACAAATCCAACCCCTTGTCTTTCATAATCGGGGTACTAGATAAACGGGAGTCCCCTTGGATCTCATGATCGGGGTGCTGGATTAACGTAAGTTTCCTTGCCTCTCACGATCGGGGTGCTGGATTAACGTGAGTCCCCTCGCCTCTCACGACGTCTAACTCTATATCTATTTTTTCTCTTCGAAAGATTGTCTCATCGATTTTCTTTTATGAGTTGATTTGGTACCCCTCTTAAGGCTCCAACAGTAATCTGACAAAATATTTTTGTCCCAAAAGCCTTGGTAACGCCTTTCAATTTCTTTGGAATCTTGGTGAGCGCGTTCTCCTTACTCTTCGCTGACAGCTCCAAGATTTTCCGGGAATCTATCTAAATGAGAATGCAAGAAATAAACTTCCAAGCTCATTAAACATCCCAAATTTTTGAAGTTATCAAGCATATCCTTAACTATTTTTTCATACTGAGAATCCTTATCCTTTCCTAAAAACTTAGTGACTACTTCTCTGAAACTTGTCCAAGCTTTCCTTTCTAAATCTGTCATTGTTTTTTCCAAAACTTGAT
This sequence comes from Druon quercuslanigerum, assembly GCA_010014905.2. Classification (NCBI taxonomy): domain Eukaryota; kingdom Metazoa; phylum Arthropoda; class Insecta; order Hymenoptera; family Cynipidae; genus Druon; species Druon quercuslanigerum. The sequence continues at coordinate 762 of JAAAKG020028650.1, read as the reverse complement.
CTTTTATCAATTTTCGTATACGACCTGTTTTATTAAACCTAACTTTATGTGTAATAATATTTTAGATTGATCAACCAATTGTTTTAAAATAATGTTCTTATCTCCAGGCTTTAACTCTTTTCTTACTATCCAATTTTTTTTAAGTAGTGCTGTTGACGATCGCGACTATCCCACTCGCAAATGAAACAAGGATACTTAGTCAAACCACTTTGCTGTCCTAGAATCATAATGACAATCTTTAAATCTGTGCACATTAACATTTTGTGTACCAACATTGCAAAAAATCCGTAAATTTTTTTCGTTCTTCACTTGTAAAGTATTCACCACACATCACACAAAAATAATTGGGATCGTTGCTACACTGATTCACTTTTGTTCCCCAATAACCGTGCCGGAAGTTGCGAATTACCTGCTGTAAACAAACGAATGCGAATGTGAATTGACAATATACGGGAGAGTGAACGTAGCCACGAATGAGTGCATGGTACTGTAGTACCAGACATGCTTGCGTGTGTTTTGTTCTGCGTCAGTGGACGCCATAGGTGGAGTCTACGTCAAACGGATCAAGAATTTTCGTCTTGGAAAGGAATAATAACGATTGCTGTGCATCTCTATCAGAAAAAGCTAATATTCTGTTTACGAGAGAAAGCCGGAATTACTGTGGACTTTGTAATATACAATTCGAATGGTTCAGCAGCACAGTGCAAAAATCGTAAGAACTTTGCCAACTTATCACTCCACGAACAAGATTTTGGATGTAAA
>JAAAKG020028639.1:0-19761 GCA_010014905.2 Druon quercuslanigerum | reverse complement strand
TATCATCATCTATATCTTAAAAAGGAATAAGAAAATTCAATGGGATTTGTAGGAATAACGACTTTCAGGAATTTAATAAAAACAGAAGTTATTTTGTTATTTTTCTAATTTTGTTATTCTTTTACAGTAAAATAGAAGTTGAAGAACTTCTATGTTAAACAAAAAAATCCCGATTATCTACTCTCGTTCCGAAAATATTTCCCTTTAAAAAATGCCGTCAATTTTTTAGAATAAGCAGGGAATATTCGATTTATCGTGACAAATCCTACAACTTTTTTTGAATAAACTGTGAAATATGTGTTCCTTTATTTTCACTGTAGAATGATATATCCAAATACCAAATCATTCTGCTACCCGAAACTGGACCTCCCTGCTTGATTGGAAATGGCAATGGTCAGGGATTATTTTAATACCAAAATAAACTATTTGCACTGATATCCCTAAAAGTAAATCGAGCATTAACTTTCATCAAAAAATTTCGACATATAAAGCAGCTCTCTGTTATTCTATAAATTACAATTTTTTGTGCTTAATCGCGATATTTTGCAAGTCAAAATGACAACTAGATCTGCGTTTAAGACTTAAAATATAAGGATTAATATTTAATTATTATTTTTGTTTATAGTGCAATTAGTATAGTATATACCGCGCTTATTTCTAGAATTCAAGGAATTCATCGATTTTAAGGATTTCTTAGAATTAACAGAATTTGCGTAATTTAAGGAATTCACGGAAATCATGTAATGCCCGCAATTCACAAAATAAAAAGAGTTTATAAAATTTCAGGAAGTTGCGAAATTCATTAAATTGACGGAAGTAGAAAAATTGATAGCATTCAGAGAATTTAACAAATTCACAGGATTCATGAAATTCCCAGAATTCAATAAATTCACGAAATTTACGAAATTCAAGCAAATCAGGGAGTTCACGGAGTTTATGGAATTCGACAATTCATGGAATTCTCGTAAATAATGGAATTCACGGAATTTATGGCAATCATGGAATTTATGGATTGCACGGAATTGGTGGAATTCCTAGAAATCGTGGAATTAAAGCAATTCATGATATTGAACTAATTCGTTAAATACAATAAAATCGTGAAATTCATTCTATTAACGAAATTATAGAAATTTATAACATTCATACAGTTAATAAAATTGATTGAAATCACGGAATTCACGGAATGTATCCAATTCATGCACTCCCTCGAAATCCATAAATTCAGTGAATTCCTTTAACTTCATGAATTCCTTGGATTCTTTCGATTCCATGAATTTCACGAATCCCATGAATTACATGAATTCCGTAAATTCCACGAATTCTATGAATTTTATGAATTCCGTAAATTCTTCGAATTCCGCGGAATCCTTGCAATCCGAAAATTCCCTAAATTTTGTACATTCCTTCATTTACATGATTTTTGCAAATTCCGTGAATTTTGCGAATTGCATGAGTTTTGTGAATTTCAGGCGTTACATGAATTCCGTTAATTCCTTCCATTCCACAAAATCTGCGATTACAGTTAATTCCTTGAATTCCCTAAATTGCACGAATGCCGTTAATTCCAGAAATTAAGCGTATTCCGTGAAGTCCTTAAATTTTATGAATTTTGTGAATTTCGCGAATTTCACAAATTACATGAATTTCGTAACTTTTGCGAATTCCGTGAATTTCGTGAAGTTCATATATTTGACGAATTCCGTGTATTCAAAAAATCTAGCGAACTCCATGATTTCAGTGAATTCCTCAAATGCCGTGATTTCCTTTAATTCAACAAAATCTGCGATTCCTTCAATACCATGAATTGCGCGATATCCTGGACTTCCTTGAATTCCATTCATTTCGTGAATTTCATAATTCCATGAATTTTGCGAATTCCGTGATTTTCGTGAATTCCCTTTAAGTCCTTGAATTTCATGAATTGCGTGAATTTAATCAATTTCATGAGTTCCTTGAATTCAATGAATTCCGCAAATTCCGTGACCTTTGTGAATTTCATTAATCCCGCAAATTCCATATATTTCGTGAATTTTTTAATTTCCATAAATTCCGCAAATTTGATGAATTTCATGGATTCCTGGAATTTCATGGATTCCTGGAATTTTGTGAATTCCGTGAATTCCTTGAATCCGTTGTATTTCGTAATTTCATTGAATTTCATTAATTTCGTGATTTTCTTGTGCACAATTTTCGTCTTACAAACGCTCTAATACATATATTGGAATGCTGGACGGTGACTTCACGATTTACAACACTTGCAATACATGTATTGCAATTTCGTCATTCAATTACCATATTTGCAGTTTTACCTCACGCTTGTATTGTAGAAGTCTTGTATAACTGTGTTAGAAATCCAAATATTTGCAACTTGAATACGCGCCAAGAATATGCTTCGGCACTCTTACCTTAAGAATATAGAGCGTGGACCATTTTAATATATCCGCCCCAAAATCTCCAGAAATAAGCGGTATACCAAAAAAATTTGCAGACAAAAGTTGCGCAAGACAATGGCCATTTTCCTGTAAAATCGATTTTAACATTGACATCAATTTTTAAGTTTATTTGAAGGCTAAATTGATTCTTTCACATGCGAACCCCTATTTTTGACATTGGATTCTGAAAGAACGGGAAATTTTACGTCCGAAATGATTGAGCTTAACTTGGAAGGTCATTAGAAGGTCAAAGTGTTTGTTTTCTCTAATTAATACACCCAAAACCAAGCCTTTAAACTCAAAAGCTCCAAACCAACAAACTTCACACTTTGACCTTCGAATGACCTTCGAACTCGGCCTCAAGTTTGAGGTGATCATGGTCGTTGGTCCCAAATTCACCCCAGCTTTGTGTTGCCTAAATGTGTTAAAAAAAACAAAATATAAAAATCATGTTCTACATGATTTTTGAAATTTGCCCTCGATTTAACCTTTATTTGACCTCGTGAAAATTGACTCTAACTATCATTTCGAACGTAAAATTTCCCGCTCATTCAGAATCTAATGTCAAAAATTTTTATTTTGGCTTCCCATTTTAAAAAGCAACGTGGCCTTTAAATAACCTTAAAAATTGATCTCAAAGTCAAAGCCGATTTTGCAGAAAGATGGCCCCTATTGTCCTGAGCACCTTTGTCCGGGCAACTTTTTTGTATGCCACTTATTTCCGGAGATTTTGGGGAAGATAGATTAAAATGGCTCACCCTGTATATTATTGTCTATATGATGAAATATATTTGATTATTTGTATGTTGTACTTACGACTTTTCTTTAAAGAAACTTTAAAAGAAATTACTGAAGACAGCAAAGCGCATTTTTTCGCATTTCTTCTTCCCCAATAATATTCTTCTTTTAATAATATTTGCTTCCTTTGGTTAGAATATGCCTGTAAGAATATGGTGCTCTTAATATTAAAATAATCGTTTATTCGATTCTGAATCCTACAAACAAATTTCTTCAAATCTGTTTCCCTGTCAGTCTGTATGTATGTCTGTGAGTCTGAAGATTCTTAGCTTTTAGCACGACAACGTTGGAAAGAATTGCCAGATTTCATTAGCCTTTGATACAATCTTTTAGTGGCCTACGCTAAAGATCAATGTAAAACATCTAATGCGGCGGTACGGGTGTGAGAGCAGCTGTTGTGTGGCGATACTCGCGATGGAGGTGGGTGAAGTTGAAAGTACCACTTTGCCCAAAGAACTTCAGACCTATGCATTTTTTGAAAAAAATGTATGGAACTGACAGCTTTATATAAAGCTAGCAGTACCTTGGTAAAAATATTGGTTATATCAAAAATTTTTTTCACAGGAATTGAGGGCTCGTTTAATGACTCGCGGAGCAATTTTTTAAAAACAACCCCTATCACAAAAAGGTACCCTAAAAATTAAATATGCACTAATTTTAAAATTGAGCACACCAAAATTGAAGGCTTATTTTAGATTCTTCAACGACCCCAAAATCAATTTTTCAAAATTATCCCTTGACATTAGAAAATTAACCCTTACTTAGAAGTGCCGATAAAGTTCACTAAATTTGAACTCATCATAAAACAGAGTACATTAGAATTAAAGGCTCATTTCAGGCTTTATAATGCCCCCAAAATAAATTCTGCAAAACCATCCCTTAAAAAAAATTGACCCCTTACTCAAAAGTCCTGATAAAGTGCAATGAATGTAAACTAGTCATAAAAGTGGGTACATTAAAATTGAGGACTCATTTAAGGCTCTTGCATGACCCACAGAACCATTTTTTTAAAACAACCCCTATCATAAAAAAACTATAAATAAAAAATACGTACTTAGTAAGTACATCCGGATTGAAAGCTCATTTTAGGCTTTTTAACGTTCCCAAAATAAATTTCGCAAAACCAATCCTTAACATTTAAAAACTACCGCTAACTCGAAAGTGCTGATAAAGTTCACTAAATATTCACTAATCTAAAAAGTGAGTACATTAGAATTGAAGGCTCATTTAAGGCTCTTGCATGACTCACAACGCCATTTTTGAAAAACAACCCCTATCATAAATAATCTATAATTAAAAAATATGTACTTATAATAAAAGTGAATTCATCAGAACTGAAAACTTACTTTAGGCTCTCCAACGTTCACAAAAGAAATTTTCCCACATGCCCAACATAAATATTCCAAATCCATTCTTTAAAATAAAAAAAAAACTACTTTTTACTAGAAAGTGCTGATAAAGATTACTAAATATCCACTAATCTAAAATGTAAGTACATCAGAATGGAAGGCTCATTTAAGGCTCTTGCATTACCCTTGGAGCAATTTTTCAAAAACAACCCCTATCATAAAAAAGTATGCTAAGAGTTAAATTCGTACCAATATTAAAATTAAAGGCTAATTTCAGGGTCTCTTACGTTTCCAAAATTAATTTTCTAAAACCATCCGTTAACCTAAAAGAACTACTCCTTACTCAAAAGTACTGATGAAGTGCACTAAATATATACTAATCATAAAACTAAGTACTTTAGAATTGGAGGCACCTTTTCGTCTCTCCCTCGCCTCCAATATAATAATTCGAAAACCATCCCTTAATATTAAAAAACTACGCCTTACCCAAAAGTGTTGATAAGGTTCAATAATTATACACTAGACATAAAAGTAAGTACATCATAATTAAAGGCTCATTTTACACTCTCCAGCGTCCTCGAAAAAAAGATTCCAAAACGATCCATTGACATTGAAAGCTATGCCTTACCCAAAAGAGCTGATAACGTGTCAAAGAAGTATTTTATCAATTTTTAAATATGTTCTAGTTGTCACAAACCATAAATCTCTTCTCTAAAAACCACCCCTGACACTCAGAACTACCTTGAAGAGGAATGCGATATTAAATTCAGAATGAAGTACATTAGCAGTATTTTACTGTGCATATTTATTGCACTTTATTAGCACTTTTGAGTGAGGGGTAGTATTTTATGTTAACGGATGGTTTTGTAAAAATTTTTTTGGAATTCCGATTTGTTTACTTTTAATATTATTACATATTTATTTTTTATGGTAGTTTTTTATGATAGGGATTCTTTTGGAAAAATTGCACTAGGGGTCATACAACAGTCTTAAATCAGCCCTAAATGCTGATGTACCCACTTTTATGACTATTGTATATTTATTGCACTTTATCAGCACTTAATTTTGATGTACTCAATTTTAAGATTAGTTCACATTTAATTTTTTCGGTAGCTTTTTAGGATTCGAGCATGGACCATGCGAGAGACCTTAATGAGCCTCAAATTCTGATGTACTCAGTTTTATTGGGAATTAAATTATTAGTGCATATTTAGCGCACTTTATCAGCACTTTTAAGTGAAGGGTAGTTTTCTAATGTCAAGAAATAGTTTTAAAAAATTGATTTTGGGGGCTTTGGAGAGCCTGAAATGGGCCTTTAATTCTAGAATACGCAATTTTAAGATAATTGTATATTTATTTGTTAGGGTAGTTTTTTATAATAGGGGTTGGTTTTGAAAAATTACGCCATCAGTCAATCTAGAGCCTGCAATGAGCCTTCAATTCTGATGTACTCAGTTTTATGATCAGTACATATTCAGTGCTCTTTGTCAGCACTTTTAAGTAATGGGTGGTTTTCTAATGTCAAGGGATAGTTTTGAAAAATTGATTTTGTGGCCTTTGGAGAGCCTAAAATGGGCCTTTATTTCTGGTGTACTCAATTTTAAGATTGGTGTATACGTAATTTTTAGGGTAGTTTTTTATAATAGGGGTTGTTTTTGAAAAATTGCGACGTCAGTCATGCAAGAGCCTTCAATGAGCCGTCAATTCTGATGTACTCAGTTTTATGATTAGTGCATTATTAGTGCATCAAAAATATAAAAATTTAAATTTTTGGAGAAGCGGCATAGGTTATAAAAGAATAAATAGACCAAAGTTTTTCTTCCAAAAAAACTACAAATTTGCAATTCATAATTTTTGGATGGGATGCGTAGTTTTTATTTTAATTGTGAAAACTAATATTAAAAATAAAAATTTAAGATTTTGGGAAACGACGCTATACACGAAAATAAATTAATTGACAAAAGTTATTCGCCCAAAAAGTATACAGAAATTATGGGTTGATAATTCTTAGAAAGGACTAGTAAATTGTCTTTTAGTCGTAAAAAATAAGATTAAAGATTTAAAAATTAAATTTTTGGGAAAACGACACAAGTTGCAAAAAAATTTTTAATAACAATTTTTTTACTCGGATGCTCACCTTTTCTTAATTATAAAAATTAGGCAATTAAAATGATAGATTTTCCAGTGTAGATGAGAATAAAAATTAGTGAAAAATAAGAAAGAAATATTAAATTATTCATGTTAAATAAATATACATTGATATAATAGTGTTGAACATATTGTAGAACGGTTCACATTTTAGACAAAATCGGGTGTGAAGCACGAGATACGTGATGAGAATGTGTTCGTTAAGTCCGAGGGAGCTTTAAGAAAAGTTAATTCATAATCACAAAATCACAGTTGGCGATGCTTAGACCTTTAATTTTAAAAGATCTGTGCAGATATTTAGCGGAAATATAAAAACCGAGCTCATAGCGCACCATAAATATAAAATCAAGCGCCAAGAGCGAGAAACAAAAGTGGCGGATATGATGTTTTTGTTCGTGGTTTCAAGATGATTTGACTGACCTATTGAACAACCTTTTAAAACCTTCTATTTTCTAGCAACACCTATTTTCAATTTTTCAAAATATATTGTTTATCTTGTTTATACATCTTGTGAAAAAAGCGATACTGTTTTTTATGTCATTATTCACGTTTTCGAGACGCGTCAGTTGATCTATTGAAGAGACTTTCATGTCATTTCATGATCAATCAATAGTGACTCAAAAGTTTTAAAAAAAGTGTACATTGTACATAAGGAAATTTTCTTATTTGAAATATACTATTACCGTAAGTTAAAATGTTTTACGTTATAACAAAACACATTTATTAACCTTTTGATGCTCTCTAATTTTCTGAAGAATAAGGTTTTCTCCGAACCAAGAACATCACCTTGAAGAATATTAAAATTTCTAATTTTATTCTTTTAGTAGAGGATATCCTCCCTCTACGAGGGAGCCAATTTGCTTGCTACCCATAGGTAAGTAAAGTGCTCGTAAAACAAGCACAAATAAATACACGCACGGTAAAAATAATTGGTAGATAGAATATTATTGGACAAAATAGGATCAACAAAGCCTATAATTAGAAGACTTATTCCTCCTAGTACAAGCGTATAATATTCCAAGGAGATAATATTGTCAACGTTTTGATTTTGTCTTAAATGGAAGTTAATTTTTCTTTCGAAAAGTATCTGATGTGAATAGAAGATTTAACTGATTTAAAACCCATTTTCCTCGACATTCTTTGATTGTCATTCCTCTTTTAGAGACTTGAGATATACGATCTGCATTGAGCACGGACTATGAATTCGATCGGTCGTCAATCACACTAGATCGTGTGAGCATATCCAAGGATTTAGCGAAAACCTATTTTATGCGAATGCAAAATAGGGAAGCAGCAAATAATGCTGACTTTTGTTCCCGCGGTGCCGTACCACGCGGAGATAAAAGCAATTTGTCAGGTTCCAACAAGCAGGCTTGATTTTCCCGCCCCAACAGGTGCAAGCCTGGCAATCATCACCTGGCCGGAATGAGCGTGTTACCGAATTCTTTCGCAAACCCTTTTTCCGATTCACATCGAATGACAAATCCGACAGTTTCGTGCCAAATTTATCGGAAATTTTGATTACGAATAATAACAACATTTTTGCATATTTACACTTTCGGTATCCGAAAACACGCTATGGTGTGACTTTCGTCTTCATCGTGACTAGATGAATCAGTTTTCTATTCCTTTTAAATCTTGGAATGAATCTATCAATTATAGGTGTATCATTAAAAAATTAATACAAACAAATGCGAAAAAGTCTCAGCCGTGTTGCTTGTTTTCATTATTAAATATACCTATATTATCAAAAATAACGTTTTTAACAATCTTATTACACGTTTTTCAATTTGATAAATATTATAGCTAGATCGGCTCTCATACCACTCTAATTTTTGCTTTAATCGGCTCACAATAATCTGAGACTTTTATTTAAGTGCACGATTCTATCACGGCAGGAATTAGAAGCAAAGACCAAATTATTTAAAATCCTTGAATTTGAAAGATGTATAAATAATATTTTTAAATTTAAATAATTTTAAAGATCAATAGTTAAGTTAAAAATTCTTAATTTTCCAAACTAAACAAATTTCGAATGCAAATCCTCATAATTACAGAATGAAACCTCTTAAAATTTAATAATTTTTAAAATTAAAAGTAAAATTCTTAATTCCAAATATTACAAATAAAAAAAATTTTAAATGTAAAACATCAAAATTATGGAATTTTTAATTGGATAAGTTCAAACTTGCATAAGTTTTGATAGGAACTTATTGGAAATAAAAACTCTTCAATTTGACAGATTTAAAAAAAAAAGCTTAAATTTTGATGATTTCGAAGATCAAAATTATAGATTTTTTCTTGCAAATTTTCAGAAATAAAAATACTCTTAAATTTAAAAATATTTTAAATAAAATGTTTTGAAATTTTTGCATTTTACTAATATAGAATTGCAAATTGCTAAATTTTAGGAATTTAAATTTTACATATTATTTAATTCGGAACTGTTTTTAATAGTTCAATTTTAAAGATTTGCATGTTAAAATTCTTTAATTTTAAAGATTTATTAATAAAAATGTTTAATTATCGCTATTTTAAAAATCGAAATTCAAGTTTCTAATATGAAAACTTCCAAATTAAAAATTTTTTTAATGTAAATCATCTGAAGTACTGAATTTTTAAGGATTAAACTAAAAATATGCATAATTTACAATTTTTGATTTTTAAACTTAAACCCTCTATAATCTTAAAGACTTACGATTAGAATTTATAAAAAATTGAATTAAATTAATTAATTAATATGGAATTGAATTTTAAAAATACAGATCTGCAAATTATTAAATTGTCAATACCGTATATTTAGAAGGTATTTAATTTATAAGATTTCTCTTTTAAATCGGTGAATTTTAAAGATTTAATTTTAAATATTTAGTTGTTTCCGCGATTTGCAATTAAAGTTTTTTCTTCTAAATCTTTTTATCAAAAAAATTTAGAATGTAAAGCATCAGAATTTCGATCAATTTTAATTTTAATAAAATGCAATTTTTATCTTTTGAATGTCTAGTCATTTAATTTTAACACTGCATTTATATTTATTCCATGAAATTTCTAACTGTATCTTATTGATATTTTAATCATTAATTTTTTTTATCTCTTTAGCTAAAAATCGGACTATTTTAAGATATTAGATGGAAAAGTATAACAAAAAAAAGGAATAACAAAACAAGATGGCTACACATGATTTCAATGTTTGAAATTACATCTTTTCAAGCCTCACATTTAATTTTTTTTTTTAAATTAAGGTTACTATTTTTAATACTTTGGAATATTTTATAATAAAAAATTATGCAATTTTACTTCCTAATACTAAAGTTTTTCATGATTAAGGTTTGAATTTGAGAAATTATTTTTTTTATTTTTCATTGTTTAAAACTTTTTCTTTGGCATTTAATTTAAAATTATCTAATTGTAAAATTCTCTCGACATTTTTGCTATATAAATTGAAAACTGCGACACTGAAATTTTAGATCGCAAACTTTCAATTGCAAAAATCAGGAAATTTCAAACCAAAGATTTTCAAATTTGGTCTTTTGAAGCTCAGAACTTCAGTTTTAGGGCCTAAAAAATTAAACGGTTTTAGAATCGCTTATCCAAAACTATACTTTACAATATGAATTAAAGAATGTTTAAAGATGATAATATATTATTTAAAGGTATCATATCAACTAGTATTATATGATATTTGAAAAGCTTTAATAGATTCTTTGACTGAAAAATATAGTTTCATTTAACGATAAAATTAACTCTCATTTTGAACGTTAAAAATTAAAGAATTTTAAACATTGTATTGGAACATTCTCAGAGAAAAATTTTTAAACAAAGTCTATAAAAATAATTAATTTTCTAATATATACATTTTATATTGAAATGGCGGAAAAAGTCACTACGCAAAAAACACATTATTTTTCTTCATCATTTCAGCCAGTTTTGGATATTCTTAATGATCTTTAATAAAAACATAATGTAATTAAAAAATAATATGATATAAAAAATCGAATTAGAAAACCTATATTATTTTTTTGTTTGCTAACTTGTGTGTCCATTTTCCCCTAAACATTAGGTTTTTGCGTCAGGTTGTTCGAAGTTCAATAATAAAAGAACTGTTACGCTGCTTGGTATTTTTTAAATTGTAGTTATTATTATTGAAATTAAAGCTTCTGTTCATCAAATCAAAGTAGAGAGCGTTTAATTCTAAACAACTTATGAGGATCGCATATTCGAAAATTTGAGGCGTATACAGTTTTTTCCAATTAAATAACCCTTTGTGCAACTAACTGTATTATCAAGCTGAATAACGATAACGTATAGTTTCCACACACAAAGACTATTGGAAAAATATTTTTATAACAAAGCAAGTAAAATAGTGTATCCAACATGAAAACAAAAACTACACGGCGGTACCTCCTCCCCTCTCCACCCAATTATGTATAAAATTGTAGACTAGGTCAAAAATCGAGAAAAAAATTCAAAACAAATAACAGCAGACAAAAATGAGAATGGAGGTATTCATATATTTATAAGAAAAAAAGAACCTCTTCAATGCTCTTTTCTTCTTTTAAATACACAAATACCTTCATCCTCATTTTTGTGTGCAACACGTATTTTTTGGAATTTTTTGGCTTGATTTTGCACTTATCTTGCAGTTTAATATATAATGATTGTAATAGTATTGCCGTGCAATTTTTTTATTTGTTTTGGACAAACTTTTTCACTTCCTTTGTTATAAAACTATTTTCCAATTGTCTTTGTGTGCAGAAAGTATACGTTATCATAGACACAAAATAAAAAGTGTTTAGGGGTGGGTACCTATGTTAATTTAAAGAAAAATGTTTGTCCAAAAGCAATTTTATTTTGTCTCAAATGCAAAATATTTTTTTTGTAATTTTCTCCACGAATGTAGCAAAGTTTCAGCATATTTTAAAATATGTAGGTATGGTTTACCCCCGCGTGATTTTTTTATTCGTATTGGATGGACTTTATTTCACTTCCGTCGTTCAAAAACTATCCTCCCAATTGCTTTGCGCATGGAAATTATACATTATAATAGACAAAAAATAAAAAGTTTTAAGGGGTAGTTACCCCCATAATTTGTTTTTAATTTTTTTTTTGCGAAATACGTCAACTTTATTTTTATCTCAAGTGCAAAAAATATTTTTTACAAATTTTTTACTTTGAATATAAATATTTTTAGTACAAAAGCAAAGCTGTAGGGGTATACGTGATCCGTAATGTGCAGGGGTGGTTAAACCTCTTCATTTTATTTTTTTTAATATTTTGAGAAAATTAGGTTATTCATTTTTTATCACCAGGAAACTTTTCCAGTAAGTTTGCTCGAAATTAATTTGGTTTTTGTAGACAAAATTATACAATCGACACTTCATACCCCCATCTTTGTGGGGCTGTTTCACCCCCTTAAAGTGTGTGTCCCTTATTGTTTCGAGTACTACAACATATATCAGGGAGAATCAAATTGGAGTGTGATACCTAGAGTACCTTCCGTGTGAGATTTACCAACCGAACCGATAAATGGCTTAAAGACCACTCCTAAAAGCCATTCTACGCAATTTTTCTAAAAGAGTTTAAAAAAAACTTGAAAGATTTCCAGTGATTAAAAAGGGTTTTGACCTATTTCAAGGAAATAAATAGAATTGTAAACGATTTTATTTATTTTAAGAAACTTTTAAAGCTTTCAAACGTGTTTAAAACGTTTAAAATATTTTAAAGAACTAACAGAAGTCCAGGGGATTACAGAAGAGACAATTATGGGAATAAATATTATTTGAAAGATTTTAAAACACAAATACCAAGAATTTTATAATGTTTCTGGAAACTGAAAATAATTTAACAAAAATTAAAGCTTTTCTTCGGATTTTAAAGATAAAGATAATTTCAAATACTTCGGTTAATCTGCCTTTTTGCAGAATGTCCTTAAATTTGAAAAAATTTAAATAAAAATGTTCAAAAAATTAAGATATTATAGGATTCACAAGATTTTAGAATATTCAAAAAGGAAAATGGATTTTAGAGAATTTACAACATTTTCAAATATTTAAAATTTTAATTTCGTAGGGCTTCAAATATTTCAAGATATTTAAAGGAATATTATCAAACTCCGTGTAATTTCACAGGATATTAATGGATTTTAAATGGTTATGGATTAAAAAAAATTTATTAGCAAGGATTACGGGATCTCAAAGGACATTAAAAATTTGAAAAGATTTTTCACACTTTGCGACGCAGTGGAACGTATTCGTCCCACCTACTTCTCCTAAGTTTTTATTAGATTTCTAGTTCGCGTTGACATAAAAATACGAATCCTATTTTTTTAATAAACTCTTGGGGATGTAAGGAGTAAAACTAGCACAAAAAAGTATGTGAATTTGTTAATTAATAATTCGTTATAAACAATTAAAACTTGAAAATCTCGTTTTTTAACAATAAATTCGGCTGTGTCTAAACTACAAGTTCTAGAGATCTACATTCTTTTTTTTGCAAATATCTCAAACATTGAACTAAACAATCTATTTTTTGCAGAATTTTTCGTAGGTCAGTTTTTTCAAAAAAACATTCCAGAACATGCAAAAATAGAGTTTTTTATTATCTTGGCCTATAAAAGATTCTGTGAGACAGGGATAACTTCTCAATGAGCATTAAACTCGATTTTGTGGTTTTTGGGGTTGCTGGTTACGATTCTGATGTCCGAATTTCAAAATTTAAAATAGCGGCTACATAATGGCAGCCATTTTTTACGAAATTTGCGAATTTTGTTACAATGTGCATAAAACTCGATTTACGGGGGGTTTTTTGGGTCGCTGATTACGATTCTGATGTCAGAATTTAAATATTCAAAATGACGGCTACATAATGGCAGTCATTTTTTTACGAAATTTGCGAATTTTGTTACAATGAGCAGAAAGCTCAATTTACGGGGGGTTTTTGGCGTCGCTGATTACGATTCTGATGTCAAAATTTAAATATTCAAAATGACGGCTACATAATGGCAGTCATTTTTTTACGAAATTTGCGAATTTTGTTACAATCTGCACAGGTTGGGACATAGTGAATAGTCGGATGAGTGCGGTCCCCTCACGTATTCTCACTATTGAGGGCCGGCCTGCGCAAAATGTTAGCAGGACCGCGACTCGAGTGTATTTCCAAAAATTTCAAGGAATTTTCACGAGATTGAAAACAATTTTAAGGAATTTCTAAGGAGTCTAATAATTTTAAATAATTCAAAAAATATGTTGTAGGCAGATAAAGTAAATATTTCGAGTTTCAATCGTGTACAAAACTACGAATTTTGCTGGCTGTAACATTATCTTCCTTTAAACCGGGGATTATTTTTGATCTTTTACAATATTCTCAAGGTATTCATTATTTCAGTTGGCTGATTTTAGAAAACGATCTTAAATTTTACCAAAAATTAAATTAATTTTTGGTAATATCAGTATTGCATTTTAAACTTATCTCAATGATATTTATTTTTATCGACAGATTCATTTAATTTGCGTTTACTTTTTTCTGCAAATAAAATTGTAACCAACAACGTGAATTGGTTTTAATACTGAAAGGAAATTAAATCTAGCCCTAACCATTCTATAACTAGACTTGAAGAATAAATGAATGATGGACTGTGAGTTCACTCAAGCGAGATATGATTGCGTATTTTAAATTATATTAACTTATTAAAGAGAACCAGATTGGATTCTCCGCCAATATAAGTAAAAGGCAAGAACTTATTTTGCACAGCGAGGTCTTTATCGTTAAATAAAGTGCAAAGTCGTTACAAGGATGTCGCACACACCACGTGATCATTTACAAAAATTCTCTCACTAAATGCAAACATGCACAACGAGGTCTCCACTGAACATGAAGTGCAAAGTCATTTCAATCATGCATATACTAAAAGTAAATTAAATTCCTAAAAACTTACTTCTACTATACTCATCCAAAATGAATCGGGATAGTATCCTCGAAGTAACGTTAAGAATGGTAAAGAAGAATCCTGAGTAGTTGCTTTCTTTCAATGATGCCTCTTGTTACTTCAAAGCTCTGTCTTAAGTGACAGGTAGTATGAGAGATCAAGAGAGTTGCTTCCTCGTAGATCGTTCAAGAAGAAGAGAGACCTGGTACCGATACCGGGATCAATATATAAGGTGCAGTGGTCCCACGCCATCCCCACTTATTAGCCGATGGCGCACGCAATCCATCGCATGATCGAATGATTTGGTGGATCTTCTCTTAGCTCTAACTGGCTACCCACTTTTGAGTCAGAGGCGTATCAATATAAATGTTCGCCCCTAGTTTTATGATTTTATTTTAATGATGAAAATAGGACGGACCGTCTCATGGACGTTTTGTGAACATTGCAGTTCACTTTTTCAGGGCTGACCGAAAACTGAGGTATCAGGTTACGTTGTTTTTATGTATGCTCTTTACGATGCCTGTGATTGGCCAGAGCGCCCCAAAGTTTCAGGTCAGCCCTGAAGAAATGAACTGCAATGTTCACGAAACGTCGGCAAAATTCGTAGTTTTGTACACTATTGGAACCCGAAATATCTACTTTATCAGAATGAATCATCGTGAAAGTATTAAATCTTTTGTTATATTGTAGGCAGTTTTTAACAAATTTCCTAGAATTTTAGAAGATAGAAGATTTAGGAAGATTTTTTAGAAACAATAAGGTTTTAGTATATTAAAAAGGTTCCAGGATATTTGTTAAGGATTTTTACTGATTAAATAGGATGTCTGAAGATTTTAATGATTTTAAGAGATTTTAAAAGCTTCCAATGTATGTATTTAATAAATATTTCAAAATTTTAAGAAGCCTCATATCATTTCATACAATTTCATAGATCTTTCAAGAAATTTTATGGCATTTTAACGGATTTTGAAGATTTTAATTAATTTTATAAATAATATTTCAAGAGGAACCAAAAGAAATTTTATTAGATTGAGGGAATTTTAATAAGATTCACCAGAATTAAAGGGGTTCTAACTTTTGGTTTCAATTGTAAGGACTACGTTTTCATAATTAATATCAAAAGTCACAAATTCTTGATGGGGACAGTATTCGCATAATTCCTACCTTATGCTTGTTTTTCTATAGTCAAATTTAAAAACGGGCAGCCTCCTGGATTATTTAAGTTAAAAATTCGCATGATATTTTACATTTGAATATTTCACATTTAAAACTAATTTTATCTGTTAAAAAATGTAGCATAACGAAGTACACATAAAAAAATTAAGACCGTTACTAATTCAGCGTTTAAAAGTCAAACCAAAAAAATATTTGCAAATTTAAACTTTTAAAAGTAAGAATCTTTCCTTTTAAAATTTTAAAAATTAAACTTCTTCAGAATTTCAGAATAAAAATTGTAATTTTATACAAAATAAAGTAAAAAAGCGGTTATAACTTATTTCATTTCTTGTACCAACTGCCACAGGATTTCAATTTCAAAATTTTAATTCTTCTCTAGAGCAATTAAAAAAAACGTTCTGCACCTCAGTCCAGAAAACTGAAAGATTTGTGTGAGGAGAAAAATATTATCAAATACTATTTAACAATCATAAAAATTCTTTAAACTTTGATTCTAAAATATTTTCAAACAAAAAGAAAAAAATTTATTGAGACTTAGGATCTTCAGATTATATTTTATTTACAATTTTTGAATTAAATTCAAGTTTCAAAGTTCAAAGCCCATGTCGTGATTATTTAAAAACTGGAAAATTGAAGAATTCCGTATTTTTAAAATGTTTCTTTCTAAACCTTTAAACTTGTCAACTTGAATTAGATTTACATGAGATTTTAAGTTGGTGTGGTGGTTCACTGAGATTTGGTGAGCGTAAAACAGATATTTTTATGAGTCAAGAGGATCTGGAAAAGGGCGGCTATTTTCACGAAAGTTTGGTGAGCCTAGCACAAATATTTTTGATGAGCCTGTACACTAGGGTGAACCGAAAACACACAATTTTTTAATCTGGATTAAGACTGACGAATTTTTTTTTAGTATCAAAATAAGTCTTCATAATTTTTTCGGATTTTTAAAAAGATATGTTCAGTTAGCGGAATCTGTTGGAAGTTTGAAAATTTGAAAACAGTGATTTTTGCGATATATTTCAATGCGTAGACAAAAATTCTCGTGATGAATGTAGTTACTTTTGAATATCATTTTTATTTTAAAATCGAAATTTTAAAGATAATAATCAAATTAATGCGAAATAACATAGCAATAGCTTGCGGCACGAACTTTTTTTTGAAGCTGGTGACATATTATTTTAGCTAATGAGACGCCAAAATCGCATCTATAGGTATTTTGAATTTTTCTCCTGAAATAATATGTATTTTATATCCTACAGAACTGCTCAAAAAGATAATAAAAAATTCTTATTTTTTAACATTTTTGATTATATTCGAAACTTTGCTTTTAAACTAAAAATTATATTCTGCATAACTACATTCATCAACGGAATTTTCTTTTGCAATATAAATTTTTTTAATGTGTACCGTAAAAACTAATTTGATGTGTAAACGATGACCGAAAATTCAAATATACTGTTTTTAAAGTTTTACACTTTAAAAAGTTTCTGCTAACTAAAAATATCGTTCTAAAAATCTAAACCAAATCACGAAAACTTATTTTTATATGTATAAAAATAGTTTTGATAAAAATTAATCCAAATCCATTTTTTTCAGCCTACCCTGCTTTTTAGGCTTGGAAATCTTAAAAATGTTATGAAGCTTTTTATTTTTTGTAAATTAAAGTTGAAATTCTTGCAAAAATTTAAAAGGATTTTTAGCTTGTATTCGATTCGCATCTTTTTTATTAAAATTTAAAAAAAAAATGAAAGGTTATAATATTTTGAATTATTTGAACAAAAACCATTTTTCAACTATATCCTTTTTATATTGTATATCTTTAATTTTTCAAACCCCTAATTTGAATCTTATGACACTCTATAAGATATTAAAATACTTTTATTTAAAATTACTTATTCTTCGAGATATTCGCATTCGAATATTGTTTCAATTTTGTTTGCAAATATATATTTAACATTGTTAAATTAGAAGCAACTCTATTTGTAATTTTTTTTTACTTTGTTAATTTTAAGCCATACTAGTCAGAAATTCTTTTTTAGCCAAAAGAATTTTTTTTTAATCATTTTCTTATTTGTTTCGTGAACAATGCAAAATATAAAAAAGAAAAAGCTGGATTTTTTGTATGAATTGTTTAGGTGTACAAACTTTTATTTTGAAGTTTTTTATATCTTGCGTTTCTTCCGAAAAAATTTGAATATTTAATGTTTTAAAAATTATGTTTCTGATTTTTAGCATTAGTTTAACTAGGAAGAAACTCAACAGATATGTACGTATAACTTTTTTAATATTATATATTAATAGATAACTTTGATTGATTCTAGTATCATTTCCATTAAATTGGCTTAGTTGCATTTCAATGAACTTGATGAATACTTAATTTATGGAATGAATAATTCATTCTTGATTAAATCTGTATCTCGATTCAACAATCCGTTATTAAAGCATATCACCTCTCTTTCTCTATTGCCAATTATGCCAGAAAATTCTCTTTCTCGACATTTAAAAAAAACCATTACTTTTGCACTTTTATTTTCTTATCTAGTAAAATAGTTCGTTTTAAGCTATTCAAAATATTAAACATATAATTTGTTTTTTCTATTTAAAAATTCTAGTTGGCCAAGTATGCCAAAAAGACAAACAGTTCTTTATTTTATACTAATTAAATATAAACCTTTAAAAATATTAGAATAATAAATCATTTTTAATGTTTTGAAACGTGTACCATCATTTGTTACTACCTTTTTATAAGTTTATAAAAATTAACTTTTCATGGACTGATATAATACAAATTGGTGTCAAACTTTGTACTTTTCAAAACAAGATTATTCAACTTGTTTACTATTAAAATATGAGAGTTATAAAAGTCATTAAACAAGGGATCTCTAATTTTCTCAATAAAATATTTGCGACCAGAAGGATTACAAATATAAACATTTTTTAGAAAAATACATGAAAATTCGAGATGATCAATATTCAAAAGAAGTCTGTCATAAATTTGTTTTGACATTCAGTCTGCATATTTATGACAGGGTTTCACTCGACATAATTATCTTGCAATCAATTTGGTGTTGAGCTTGTTTTGTTGACTCTCTTGCATGCACAAAGCATATTTTCTATATCTACTTATATCCCTTAAACTTTTAAACAAATCTTCTACACTGAGATAAATTTTTTATTGGCTGAAAAAAAATTTGGTTTCCCAAAAAACATTTCTGTTGGTTTAATAAATATATTTGATAGAATCAACCATATTTTTTTAAGAGAAGCACACTTGTTTGGTTTAAGTAACAGTATGAGGTTGTTGAAAGAAAATGGTTATATTTTAGACATAATAAAATATCTCATGAATGCGAGGGCAAGCTAAAGTGAAAAAATGAGATGCTTCAATAATGCTTTCAATTTGCAAAGCATTATTTTATTTAATAAAAATTAAATTTCATCTGAGTGATCCATGATTACAGATGACATTGTGATTAGCCGAAGACTTTTTCTTAAATAAAATGTATTTCGGTGAATAAAATGATTTTCCCTACTTCTAATTTATTCTATAAACGAGGAATTTTTGTATTAAAATAAAGAAGCTCAAAATATGTTCATAATTCTTTATTCTAAAGTCAAATGAAACTTTTTGTGCACAATAAAATTTTTTTTTAATAAAAACAACTAAGAACACCTCACAGTCCAAAACTACAGTACGTTATGTAATCGATTTGAGAAAATCAAGCATTTCTTCGACCGATAATATTATGGATATAGAATGTAACTTCAGTTTATATAACTTTAGTTTCACACTGAAACTGAATATTTATTCTGACTTTTTTATAAATATCTACAACAATTGTATTATATTAATTTACATAACAAACATGACGTCTTTCTTCAATCTACTACGAAACTAGTGTTGTTTACTGAATCTTAGCCAATCGTCAAAGGT
>JAAAKG020028628.1:0-19762 GCA_010014905.2 Druon quercuslanigerum | reverse complement strand
TTTTATTTATGATTAAATTATTTTTTTATAATTAGTACTTTTTTCGTTGAGAATTAATCTTTTAATTAAAAGTTCCACTTTTTTTGTTACATTTTAATCTGTTTTGTTGAAAAATTCAAATATTTCTACATAAATAATTCTTGAAATTAAAAATCAAATGAAAATTGAATAAAAGTAAAAATTATAATAAAGTGTAAAATTTTATTTTTGGCAGTTTTGTTGAAAATTTAATTATATTGTTAAATTATCAAGTATTTTCTAAAAATTCATTTTTTTTTGTTTTTGTTTAAAATTTTTCCGTTTGGTGGAAAATTGTTTTTTTTTTTTTTTGTTGAAAAGTTCACTTTTTTGTTTAAAATACATATATTTTTTGAAAAATCGTATTTCTGGGTACAAAATTAATCGTCTCTTTTAAAATGCATTTTTTTCTTTAAAAATATGCAAGTATTGCAAATAAATATTGATCTTTTTAGTAATTAGTTGATCTTTTTGGTTGAAAATAAAACTGCTTGGTTAAAAGGTAAATTGAATTAGTTTTAAAAATAAATTTGTTTTTTTTTAGCAGAAAAATACATTTTTAATTTAAGTATTTTGTTAAGAATTAATGTATTTTGTTGAAAATTGATCTTTCCTGGTAAAAAAATTTTATCTTATTCATCGAAAGTTCATCTCTTAATTTAAATTTTTTTCATATGTTTTTGTTTTTTTAATTAAATTTTCCTCGGTTGACTGAAAAATTTATCGCTTTAGCGAAATATCAGACTAATTTGTTAAAAAAATTCTCTTTTTTCTTCAAGAGTTGATCTTTTTACTGAATATTTTAATTTTCCATTTTCTGGTGAAAATCTATATTTTTTAGTTTAAAATAATATTATTTATTTATACACTCATGTATTTTGTTAAATATTTATCTTTTTGTTTTAAAATTAATTTTTTAGATTAAAGTTCGACCTTTTTTTTAAATTTTAATATTTTTTGTTGAAACATTCCAGTATTTGGTTAAAAATTCAAGTATTTTTACATAATTAATTCTTTAAATTAAAAATTAAATGAAAATTGAATAAAAGTAAAAAAATATGATAAAATGTAAAATTTTAATGTTCAGCAGTTTTGTAGAAAATTTAATTATTTTGTTAAAATATCAAATATTTTATAAAAATTCATTTTTTTAGTCGAAAATTTAATTGTTTTGTTTAAAATTTATTCGTTTGGATTGAAAATTCATCTTTTTTTGCTAGAAAAGTCATGTTTTTGGGTTGAAATAAATAAATCGGTTTGAGATCCTAATATATAAATTTTGAAATTGTTTTATTCAGTTTATAAAAGATTATACGCCAGGGAAAATGAAAAATGGTCAGTAAAAAATAGGGAATTGGGACAATCATATTTTACGGCCACCCTGATAAAAAATTCTTTTCCTGCAAGGGTATCCTAATAGATGTTCACGTAATGATTCAAATATCCACTAAATCAGAAACTAATAAATAAGAAACTAAAAGAACCAATGTAAATTTTTAAATGAACGAATAAAAGAAACGAAGTGCATGTCATTTAATTCAAATAAAATTAAAAAAGTTGATTCAAGTTTATCTAAAGAACTGACATAAAGCATTGATAGTCTTTTGTTGAATTTTACTGCACACTCGCCTCGATTCTATTTCGCACAAATCTGAGAAAGAGCAAACATCACTTTAAGCAACTGCAGCGCTGCTGATAACCAAAACGCTTTGACGCTACTAGTGCACATACTTAAAAAAAATGTCTTCTTTAAAATTTTTTTTTTCGTCCAAGAGACTTGCATAATGAATAAGACATGAAACGCTGCTTAATTAAATGAACATTTATCATCACATCAGTATTTGGTTTGGTCAAAATTTAAATTTTTTTATTCGAACCTTTCCAGTAAATCGAGGGAGAATAGTGGTAGGTAGACGGGTATAATAAAACTCTTTTTATTTCCTCGTAAAGTTTGATTGTCACACGTAATTCTTGTCGTGTATACCTTGTAACACGTTGCTGAATGTTAAGATAGAGCTTCTGTACACGCTTGTGAATCCCTTTAAAAAATAGTTAATATAGTTTCCTTTAACAATTTTTTTCTTCTGGTCCCAGTAACGCGAAAGGGAGGTGTTCTCGGACAAATTTGAGACGATCTCTCAGCCAACCATTGGGTATCAATCAACTATCTCCGTTGATGCGCACCAAAACTGCAGGTAATGCAAATTTTATTTGTTTACTTATACCTTATTTTTTAATAATTCAAATTTAAGAGTTCATCGACATTTGTAGGCTTCAGAATTTCCTTTATAAATACTTCATCCTCTCTTTGAAAGTTGATCTCTTGTAAATTATTGTACAAATCCAAAGTAACTCTTGTAGACTTCGTTGTTCATTTAACTCTGTAAAGTGCATGTTTAGACCAACTTTATCTAGTGCACAAGTTTCCAAAATTTTTGAGACTAGATGAATAAGGAGAGTTCTACTCCAGCGTTTCTGTTACCGACTTGTTACTGACGTCGAGAGCATTCCACGCCTGAAGTGGTTCGTGTCTGTACTAACTTTCTAGAATGTTCTCAAAACAAAAATTTCGTTAATAACTCGTGGAAAACATTCTAGAACTTTCTTTCTATTTATTTCTTTTTTTATTATTATCTTTTGTCTTTTTATTTATTTATTCCATTTATTTATTTATATTTTTATTTGAGAACATTATTCTAGAAACTTAAGACAAAGAGCGGAATAAATTAATAGATACGTAGAAATCTACCATACCGGGTTTTGAGAACATTCTAGAAACTTAGCACGAACACGAACCACTTCAGCTCTTGAATGGTTTTGATGTCGGTAACATGTCGGTAACATGTCGGTAACAGGAATGTTGAATTAGAAGACAGTTTACTTATCTACTAGACTAAAGTATTTTGAAAGCCCCTAATCTTTTCTAAAGTAAAAACCTTCCAAGTAATTTGGCATTCAAGTCGTTACGGAGCGTCCATTAATTACGTAAGGCTTTTCGAGGGGGGGGGGGGGGCAAATAATTTATTGCTAAAAATGTCTTGTTTCTCTTTAATATATTTTTTCTTTAATATTCTAATTATTAATCAAAGCCTCTTTTTATTAGCTTGCCGATGAAATACTTTTGTGCGTGGTAAATAAGGAGACACGTATTTTACAAAATAGAAAAAGTGACATTTTTACATTTTTTACGATTTTTTTTTTTACATTTTAAGGGAAAATTAGTTTTTTGCTAATTTTATTTTAAAACTAGGGACATTTTTTCAATTTTCATCATATTAGGGATTTTCTTGTTTCAGTTTATCAAATTATTTGCAATCTTTAAAAATCCACAACAAAAATAGAAATATAATAAAAAATGGTCAAATTATCCCCATTTTTTTCAAACAAAATATTTGTCAAAAAAGCTCCTTTTTCTTGAAATTTTTAGGAATACTATACATGAGGTCTGCATACCATAATTTCTTCGTTGATATTTTTTTAAATTCAAAAACTTGCCCTTTTGCAATTCTTGAGATTTTAAAGCTTTTCCTTTTCCATTTTGTCAAGTTTCTTTCACTTTTTCGAAACCGATAATAAAAATAAAGACGGAATAAAAAATAGTAAAGCTATTTGGATTTAAAAAAAATTAAAATACGAAATTTCCTCAAAACAGCAATCGCTCCTCAAACTTTCAGAAAAAAAACTGTTTTCAGAAAAAGGTATTTTAATTTTGGATAAAATCTAAAATGCCTTACCACTTTTTATTCTTTCTTAATTTTTCTTATCGGTTTCGAAAGATTGATAAAAACTTGGTAAACCGGAACAAGAAAAACACTTGAATCTTTAAAATGAAAAAAGGGCAAGATTTTGAAGTAAAATTTAATAATTTTACCCTCTTTTTTTATAAAAAAAATTGAAATAACTTGAACATTTTTTTGTGGATTGTAAATGAGTGCAAAAAACTGGATAAACTAAGGTAATAAAACCCTTAATATCTCCAAGATTGCAGACACAGCACAGTTTTTAAATATTCAGAAGCAAAAAACTCGTTTTACCTTAAATTTTTTAAAAATAATCATTAAAAATGTCATTAACATTTTTTTAATGAATTTTAAAACCTTTAAAATTATTTGGAATCACAAAATTTCCGCGAAAATTATTCTGAATCTTTTTATATTAAATTTAAAATAAATCTTCTAAAAGCTATTAAAATTTCCCAAAATCTCTTAAAATCCTTCATAATGATAGAAACTCCTTTAAAAATGCATTAAATATTTTCAAAATCTTATGAAGTCCTTAATACCCGTGAACATAATTTGGAATTTTTCTAAATATCTTAAAATATTTGAAATTTAAATTTAAAAAAAAATTAAAATTTTTTTAAATACCCTTAAAAACTGTAAAAACTGCGAAAATCCTTTAAGTTTTAAATCTTAAAAATCTGTGAGAATATTTCCGAATCTCCTAATATTCATTAAAATATATAAAAATCCATTAGAATCTTTTAAAAGTCATTAAAATTTCCCAAAATCTCTTAAAATCCTTCATAATGATAGAAACTTCTTTCAAAGTGCATTAAATATTTTTTAAATCTTATGAAGTCATTACTATTCGTAAATATAATTTGGCATTTTTCTAAATATCTTAAAATTTTGTAAACTTCTTTAAATTTTTGTAAATACCCTTAAACACTGCAAAAACTGCAAAAACTGTGAAAATCCTTTAAGTAGCCTGAAATATTTAAAGTCACAAAAAAAATCCCTTATAATCCCTTAAAATTCGTAGGAATCCCTTAAAATCCTCAAATTTCCGTTAAATACATGTTTCAAAACCTGACGAAATCCCCTAAAATCTTTTAAATCTTAAAAATCTGTGGAAATAATTCCGAATCTCTTAATATTCATTACAATATATTAAAATCCATTAAAATCTGTTAAAAGTCATTTAAATTTCCGAAAATCTTTATAATATTCGAAAATTCTTTGAATCTTCGTTAAATATTTTGAAATCCTACGAAATCCTGTAAAATCCATTAATATTCTTTAGAATCTTTAGAAATCTTTAAAATCCTTTGGAATCTCGAGGAATCATCCCAACTTTTTAAATTCTTTTAAAATTCCTTAAATTCTTGGTCTTTTTAATTTTGATGAGCTCTCTTTAAATCCTTTAAAATCTTCGAGAAATTATTAAAATACCTTGATATCCTTTAAAATTCGTCGAAATCTTTCTGTATGATATAAAGTCCTTTCAAATTCTTTGAAAGCCTCTGTCTTATTTTTTAATATTTTAAAATTTCTTAAAATGATTTGAAATCGGCGGAAATCGTTCTTAATTCCCTAAAATCTTTTAAATCTTAAAAATCTTTGGAATAATTCCGAATCTCTTAATATTCATTACAATGTATTAAAATCCATTAAAATCTGTTAAAAGTCATTTAAATTTCCGAAAATCTTTATAATATTCGAAAATTCTTTGAATCTTCGTTAAATATTTTGAAATCCTACGAAATCCTGTAAAATCCATTAATATTCTTTAGAATCTTTAGAAATCTTTAAAATCCTTTGGAATCTCGAGGAATCATCCCAACTTTTTAAATTCTTTTAAAATTCCTTAAATTCTTGGTCTTTTTAATTTTGATGAGCTCTCTTTAAATCCTTTAAAATCTTCGAGAAATTATTAAAATACCTTGATATGCTTTACAATTCTTCGAAATACTTCTGTATGATTTGAAGTTCTTCCAAATTCTTGAAAAGCCCCTATCTTATTTTTTAATATTTTAAAATTTCTTAAAATGATTTGAAATCGGCGGAAATCGTTATTAATTCCCTAAAGTCTCTCAAAGTCTGTCGAAATTCTTTGAAATCCAGTAAAATCTCTGAAAGTTTATTAAAAATTTCTTAAACCTCATAACTTATTTTATAATCATATAAAATTTGAAATTTTTTGAAATTTCTCTGAGATCTCATGAAATGTGTACAAAGGTTTTGAAATAACTTTAAATTTCGTACCTTTAAAAACTGCAAAAACTCTCAAAATCCTTAAAGCGCCTGAAATCTTCAAAATCGCAAAAAATCCATTATAATCCTTTAAAATCCGTAGAAATCCCTTAAACTCTTTAAATTTCCGTGAAATACATATTTCAAAATCTTACGAAATCCCTTAAAATCTTTTAAATCTTTAAAATCTGTGGAAATATTTCCGAATCTCTTAATATTCATTACAATATATTAAAATCTATTAAAATCTTTTAAAAGTCATTAAAATTTCCCAAAAATCTTTCTAATATTCGAAAATTCTTTAAATCTTCGTTAAATATTTTGAATTCCTACGAAATCCTATAAAATCCATTAATATGTTTTGGAATCTTTGGAAATCTCTTAAAATCCTTTGAAATCCCGAGGAATCATTCCAACTTCTTTAATTCTTTTTAAATTCCTTAATTCTTAATCTTTTTAAATTTGATGAGATCTAAAATTTTTTAAAATCTTCTTTAAAATCTTTAAAATTTCTTTAAATATTTTGAAATTTCTTTAAATAATTTGAAATCGGCGGAAATCGTTCTTAATTCCCGAAAGTCTCTCAAAATCTGTCGAAATCCTTTGAAATTCAGTAAAATCTCTGAAAGTATGTTAAGTAATTTCCTAAACCTCATAACTTATTTTATAATCATTTGAAATTTGAAATTTTTGAAATTTCTCTGAGAACTCATGAAATCTGTAAAAAGGTTTAAAAATCTCGTTAAATTTCCTATGAATTTTGTAATTTCGTTATATACTTTGTACTCATTTAAAATATCTGAATGTCCCTTCAAGTCTTTCACCTGGAAATTGTTCAAATATTTCGAAATATTTTCAAACCTCTTTTACAGTAAAAATAATTGACATCATTTTGATGGATTGATTTCAAAAATATATAATCTTACGTAAAATGGGGGGGGGGGGGCTAAAAGTTAAAAAATCATCCTTACGTAATTAATGGCCGTTCCCTTACTCTATTATAAACATAATCCATTAATTTTTCAATAAAACAGCACTTAATATTAATCTCATGACTTTTTTCTTTCTAAACAGGCAGCTAAATTTATTCAGGGAGCAATTTACTAAATTAGAATGACACTTTTGTTACCTAATTTTTTAATTTCTGAATATTTTGATCGCTAATTAAAAATGTTGTCGCAAAATAGGTGTGAGATTACCCGGTGGTAACAACGTGTTGTCCGAAGACGAGCAGGACGGCAGAGGTGGTACTTCCGACGATGAGATGATGTCTGATTCGGAATCGTCCATCACCTCTTTGACGGATAGAAAAAAGTCCTTCGAGCAGACGATGGACGAGGAGTTGGTCATCCTGGCCGAGGCAGTTTGGGACCACATAGCCATCGAACCCGAGGAACTTGCTTTTCGAGCTGGTGATGTGATAGATGTCCTCGATACGATGGACAAGGACTGGTGGTGGGGAAGTTGTAGAGGTAGACATGGATGGTTTCCTGCTGCTTTCGTTCGGGTATGTTATTTCGTTCATTTTTTTTTATAATTCAAAAAACGTTTCAGAAAATCCATTCAGAAAAATAGCGTTCAGGATTTGTAAGCCGAAAGTCTGGGCGCGGTTCTTCCTGGCTGTATTTTTTTCAAACTCTTATTTTTTTATTCAATGTTTTTTATTTGCAATTTACTGTTAAATTTATTTCAATCAAGTCCAAATATTAATTTTTAATCATTATTTTATGACAAATTTGGTTTTTTAAACTTAACCATATTTAAATAGTGTAATAAAAATTGCATACTATATTTATCATTTATTTTTTATTATTTATTCATGATAAGGGTTGTTACAGGTCAGGGAATTAAAAAGTGGCCAAGGAAAATCTGGCAAAACCTGAAAGAGTCAGGGAATTTTTGATAAACTGAAGTTGAAGTTTAGGGATCATACAAAATAATTGCGAAAGGCATTTTTTTGAAATTTTCAACTTCTCACTTAGCTATTTTGTTGTAAAATCATTTTTTTCTGTTGAAAATTAATCTTCTTGGTTACAAATTCATCTTTTATATTGAAAAATAAGTGCTTTTGTTGAATTTTAAAACGTTCTGTTGAAATTAATTTTTTATTGGTATTTTATTTTTGAACGAAACGTACTCTTTCATTTTTTGGTCGAAGATTCATCATTTTAGTTCAAAATTTATTTCTTGGGTTGAAAGTTAATTTTTTTAACTGAAAATGTAATTTTTTTATTTATGTTTCAATAATCTCCTGTTTGGTTGTAAATTTGAATATTTTGTTAAAAATTCATTTTATTTGGTTGAAAATTGATTTCTTTAACTGAAAATTGAACTTAGTTTGAGTTGAAAATTCGTCTTTTTAGATAGAAATTTAATCTTCTTGGGTATTTGGTAAAGATTTATTTTTTGTTGGTTAAAGATTTATCATTTTGTTAAAAATTCATGTCTTACCTTGAAAACTATTGTTTTATCGAAAATTTAAGTATATCCAATTTTGGTTCAACAATCTTATGTTTGGTTGTAATATGAAATAATTTTATTAAAAACTCATTTTTTTGGTTCAAAATTGATTTTTGTTACCTGAAAATTTAAGTATTATATTTTTGGTCGAAAACTGATTCTTTTTTAGTTAAAATTTCATTATTTGGTTTAAATTCCTCTATTCTGTACAAAAATGGTCTCTTTTGAGTAAAAAAATTTTAAATATTTGATTGAGAATTTATTTTTAGCTGAAAATTTAACTATTTTATTTTTAGTTAAAAATTGATCTTTTAGTGTTTCCGACATTTTAGTTGAAATCTTTTTTCTTTAGTTAATTACTTTGTTGTAATTTTGTCTTATTTGGTAGAAAAATAAGTTTTTTATTTGAAAAGTCAGTTCTTGGCTTGAAAATTGATTTTTTTTTAACTAAATGTTTATTATTCACGTATTCCGATAAAAACTGGTATTTTTCTTTAAATAAAACGGCCATTACAGTAGTTTAAAAAAGAACTATTGGGTTACAAATTCATGTATTTTTTTGAAAATTGGTCTATTTTGATACAAAATTATCTTCTTGGTTGAAAATTAATATATTTGGTTGAAAATTTGAGTATTCCAGTTAATTATTCATTATTTTAGTTGAAAATTCATCTTCTCAGTTACAAGTTTATCTTTTTTATGGAAAATTAAGTTCTTTTGTTGAATTTTATAACCTTTTGTTAAACATTCATTTTTTACTTGAAATTTATTTTTGAACGGAACTTTTTCATTTTTTGATTTGAAGATTCACCATTTTAGTTCAAAATTTATTTCTTAGGTTGAAAGTTAATTTTTTTAACTGAAAATTTAATTTTTTTATTTTTGGTTCAATAATCTCCTGTTTAATTGTAAATTTGAATATTTTGTTAAAAATTCATTTTATTTGTTTTAAAAATTATGTCTTTAACTGAAAATTGAACTATTATATTTTGATTTGAAAACTCGTCCTTTTAGATAGAAATTTAATCTTCTTTGGTGAAAATTCATTTGTTTGGTTGAAAATTAAACTAGTTTGTTGAAAATTGATGTATTTGGTTAAAATTGGGTCTTTTTTGCTAGAAAAATGATTTTTTTATTAAAGATTAATCATTTTAGTTAAAAATTCATTTCTTGGCTTGAAAATAAAATTTTTTTTAATCGAAAATTTAAGTATATCTAATTTTGGTTCAACAATCTTATGTTTGGTTGTAAATTTGAAAAATTTTATCAAAAATTCATTTTATTTGCTTAAAAATTGATTTTTTAACTGACAATTTAAGTATTATATTTTTGGTCAAAAATTTTTATTTTTTAGTTAAAATTTCATTATTTGGTTCAGGTTCATCAATTTTGTTCAAAAATTGTCTTTTTCGTAAAAAAAGTAATCCCAATAGTGAAAAATTCACCAAAAAGGAAAAATATATATCTCTCCGCGGTTGAAAATTTTAAATACTTGGTTGAAAATTCAGTTTATTATGTTGAAAATTTATTTTTAGCTAAAAATTTAACTATTCTATTTTCAGTTAAAAATTGATCTTTTGATGTTTCCGACATTTTGGTTGAAAATTCTTTTCTTTGGTTAACTACTTTGTTGTAATTTTGTTTCATTTGATAGAAAAATAAGTTTTTTAGTTTAAAAATCAGTTCTTGGCATAAAATGTATTTTTTTTATTAAACGTTTATTATTTGGTTTAAATTCACGTATTCTGTTAAAAACTGGTCTTTTTCGTAAAAAAACAGCCATTACAGTTGTTTAAAAAAGAACTTTTTGGTTAAAAATTCATGTATTTTTTTAAAATTGGCGTTTTTTATACAAAATTATCTTGTTGGTTGAAAATTAATATTTTTCGTTGAAAATGTAAGTATTCCAGTTAATTATTTATTATTTTAGTTGAAAATTCATCTTTTTCGTTAAAAATTTATGCATTTGGTTGAAAATTTAACTATTTTGTTAAAAATTCATTTTATTTTGGTACGTCTTTTTTGGTTGAAAATTTATCTTTTTGTTTGAAAATTCAATTATTTGGTAAAAATTTGATTCTTCGGTTGAAGATTCATCATTTTAATCAATATTTTATTTATTATGTGAAAAATGTAACTATAGTTGTATTGTCACATTTCTTTTTTTCAATTAAAAATTAATCTTTTTAAGTTGAAAACTCAACTATTTGGTTGAAAATTCGCCTTTTTTAGAAAAAATAATCTTCTGGGTTTAAAATTTAAATATTTTTTTGAAAATATTTTTATTATGTTGAAAATTTCACTATTTGGTTGAAAATTCATTCTGTTTAAAATTCATTCTGTTTAAAAATTGCATTTGTCGTAGAAAAATACTAGTAATAATTAAAAGTGAATCTTTTTATTAATTTTGTCTTTTTTTTTGTCGAAATGTCAAGTTTTTCATTGAAAATTCAACTATTTGGTTAAAAATTTCATGTATTATGTTAAAATTTTGTCTTTTTTTGTAGAAAATTAATCTTCTTGAGTGAAAAATTATCTCTGGTTAAAAATTCGTCTATTTTGTTTAAAATGCAAGGTTGTAACATATGTCGATTTACTCATACCTGAAAAAACTGATAATAGTCATGAAAAATAGACAATTGTTCAGAAAAAAGTGAAGTAACGTCAGGAAATTTGAAAATTAGGATTTAGTAGCAACCCTCATCATCAAAACTCAAACCGTTTTTGGTCAATCAACACCAAATTGAATAATACTCTTCCAAAATCGTCTTCTGAAGACAAATTAGGATTCCTCTAGCCTCGTAAGATTCTAAAACTAATCCTTTTTTTCAGTTGCGAGTTAGTCAAGAAGACACGGTGGAAGATTGCCTAGCTGCGATGGCTTCTGGGGCGACTTCTAACTCCCAGTTAAGAAGGCGTACAAGTATTTCTTTGCTCTCGAATGAGCAAGTGCGAACCAGCGTTGTTCGAGAACTCGTTCAGACCGAACGAGATTTCGTCAAAGTTCTCAAGGACGTTGTGGAAGGCTACATCTCCGAGTGTCGAAGACGAACTGATATGTTTACTGAAGATCAGATTGATACGATTTTTATCAATCTGGAGGAACTGCTGGACTTCCAGTCGGAATTCTTGAAGGATCTCGAAGCTTGCATCGATTGGAATTCTCCTCACAAGAGCTGCGTTGGAGAATGCTTTCTTAATCACGTGAGCAACCTTTATTTCTTGGGGTCTAAGTTTTTAATTTATACAAATTTCGATCGTAAAACGATTATTTCGAAAAACAGCCATATTTGAAGAGTAAGACAAAATCTGCCCCAGCCTGGATTTGAACCCGGAACGCCACTATCTATGAGGAGCGTTAACCTTGAAAGCCTGGAAATCTCTTTAATTTTTTACGGGGGTCTTGAATTTGAATTTTTATTTTGTTTTTAAAGCAGTTATTTGATTGAAATGTAAAAAGTAATTTAAATCTTTTAGTCGGTTATTAAAGAAACCTCTCGTTTAGAAGAAATCTTGGTAGATTAAATTTTTGTATTTATCAAGATTAGGATGTGCGAAAAAAAGTCGATATATTTTTTTTGCTCTCTCCCAAAAATGTCTCAGCAGATGCCCAAACAAAGCTTCTGTTAAATGCGCAGCTCAAAATGTTAATTTTTAAAGGTTCTCCATGGTTCTTTAAGTTTTTCCGTCTAAATAACATGAAAAGCCGGGTTTGTACCACCTTTTTGCCCTGCCAGCTGTGAAAAAATTAGTTTAACATAAAATAAATGAATGGATCTTATTAATTACTAAATTTCGTACAAAAAGTTTCATTGGGTCAAATTTTTATCTTTAATGTTTGACTTTTTTCAGAGCTTTGAATTTTAAATTTTCGGTTTTTTGCATTTTTAAGCTAAACTATTTGTGTGTTAAAATAATTTTTTCACAGCTTGCAGGGCATAAAGTGGTAAAAAACCCCATTTTTCATGTTATACCTCTTAAAATTAAAATTTTGAGCTGCGCTTTTAACAGGAGCTTTGTTTGGGCGTCTTCTGAGATATTTTTGGGTGAGAGCAAAAAAAAATATCGACTTTTTTTGGCACACCCTAATCAAGATATAATTTATCTTTTGTTCATTAGAGATTAAATAAAAAGATTTCAGGGCACTTTTTGTAGACTGTACTAATTATTTTATAGATTGCAATGAATTTTTAAATAATTCTTTAAGTTTTTTATTTCTTCTCTGCTAATATCGAATGTTAAAAGTATAGATTTTTTGTGATATTCAGCTTAAAATAATTCGGAAGATTTCAAAATATTCCAAAGTTTGCATATTATTTAAAAGAATTTTGAACTTTTCAAAAAGATTTCACGGATTTCAAAGACTTAAAAAGGATTTCAAGGATTTGAAAAAGGCATGTAGAAAATATTTTAAACATTTCACAAGGATTTTTAAAGTTTCAAACGATTTAAAGGATTTTTAATATTTTAAAAAGGGTACAGTACAGCAGTTGTCAAAGATTTTAAAAAATTTCAAAAGGTTTCAATAAATTTGAAATTATTTCAAAAGATTTCACAAATATTTTAGAGATTTCATGAAGGTTGAAAAATATTTCAAAAATCTTGGTGGGGGCGAGAGTGGGAAAAAAAGGGAGAGAAGAAAGAAAAAGAAACATAGTGATAAAGGGTACAAGATTAGAGGGGATGGAAATGCAGGAAGGAGTGGAAGAAGTACTAAAATGGATTGATGCTAAGGTAGAGATAGAGGAAGTGCAAAGTGTAGGAAAGGAAGAGCGAAGAGGGGAGAGAATGGTACTGGTAAAACTAAAGAAATGGGAACATAAGAGGGAAATGATGACAAAGAAGAGGATGTTATATAAAAGCTCGGAGAGAATAGAGGATGATTTGATATGGGTAGAAAGTATGATGCAATATAAGTTAAGGAAAATAGCGGAAGAGGAAAGAAAAAAGAGAAGAACATGAGTTAAATATGGGAGAAGACTCATAGACGGAGTATGGTGGGATTGTGATGAAGAAAGGGAAGAGTTAGTAAGAAATGAGAGGCAGGGAAACTAGGAGAGGAAGGAACGGCAGGTAGGAAAATAAGAAATAGTAAGAGGCAAAAAGAGACAAAAAACGAATGTAGGGAAGAATGGAGGATATCTTACTGGAATATAGCAGGATTGGAGAGAAAGGATATGGAATTCATGAGAAATTTAACACAATGGGATGTTGTAATAATGATGGAGACGTGGCTAGATGAAAAGGGATAGGAAAGAGGAAGGGGAAGATTACCAAGAGGTTACAAATTGCAAATTTAAAATGCAAAGAGGAAGAATAAAAAGGGCAGACCAATGGGAGGAATGTTGATAGGAATAAGAAATGAATGTTTAACAGGGAAAGATAACAAAGAGACGAAAGAACAAAAAGAAGAACTAATAGTAGAAGAGGTAAAGATGGGAGGGGAGAAGTGGAACATAGTGGGGGTTTATGTGAACGGAGATATGCAAGAGAAAGCAGAGGATTTATAAGAAATGATGGAAGAAAATAAAGAAGAGATTAGACTTATAATAGGTGGGGATTTCAATGCGATAACAGGAGATAGAAAAGGAAGGGCATAGTGAGAAGAGGGAGGGAGAAAATCAAAAGATAAGGTACTTAATGGGGAGGGAAAGAAGTTATTAAAGAGCTTGGAGGAGTTGGGATAGTTTATCTTAAACGTAAATATAGAGGGAGATGAGGAAGGAGAATATACTCGGTCAGGAGGAGAAAGGGGTACGATAATGGATTATGTGATAGTGGATGATGAGTTTATTTGATATGCTGGTATGGCCGGTATTAAATTATGGGGCAGAGATATGGGGATGGTAAGAAAGGAAAGATGTTGAGAGTTTACAAGAAAGATACATAAGGTGGCCATTAGGGGTAGATTGGAGGACGCCAGGTTAAATGGTGAAAGAAGAAGCGTAAAGGGATAAATTAAGTATTAGAACGGGAAAGAGGGCATGGAAATTTGAGACGATGCTGAGGGAGGAAAAGGATAGGGAGTTGGCGAGAAAGTGTTTGATACAGGTAGAAAACAGGAGAGGGAGGGCGATAGAATTAACTATATGGGAAGAAGAAAGGTGGGAGTTCTTGAATGCTAGAGACATAGAAGGCGGGAGTGGAATACAGTATTGAGTAAAGTATAATTGGAAAAATAGGACAGGGAGGGACTATTAATAGAAAGATGGGGGATGATTGAGGAATCAAAATACAATAAATGGTATAAGATGATAAAAAAGAAAGGTTTACCAAAGCAGATTCTAGGGGAGGATGGATTAGGAGAAGAATGGATGAAGGAGTTGGAGGATGCTAGGGGAGCGATTGAGAGTGAATGAAAGAATGCATGTAAAAAAATGGAAAATGGAAAGACAAACAAATGAAAGAATAAGGAAACGGAAGTCACCTAGATTAGATGCGTAAAGTTTTAAGTAATGGATATGTAATAGCATAAGTAGACTAAGATGCGTTGGCGTTGGCGTTCTCATTTTCTCTCTCTCTCTCTCTCTCTCTCTCTCTCTCTCTCTCTCGCTTGCTCTTGCACTCTCGCTTTCGACCGCTCGCTCGCTCAATAGTATGCTAAAAAGTTCTAAATTGCGCTATCACAGGAAATAGAGATAAGGAACTAGTTATAAGACTTTATATACATAGATGTAAATACTTGTAAATATTAAGGTTTTTGTTTTTAATATGTAAGCGGAAATATTTTAAGGAATGGAAGTCACGTAAACCCTTAGGGGACACATTATGTAGAAAGAACTTAAAGGAATACAAAAGATTTTACAAAGATTTCAAAGATTTCATAAAAATTTCATAAAGATTTCAAAAGAAAACAAGAATTTTAAAGATTTCAAAAAGGTTACAGTACACCAGATTTCAAAGATTACAAAATTTTTTAAACATTTAAAATAATTTAAATTTATTTAAAGATTTCAAATATTTTAAACGCGTTCACATTTTTTTTAGAAAATTTGGAATGATTTCAAATATCCCAGTGATTTCAAGTAATTACAAAAGATTTAGGAAAGATTTCACAAGTGTTTTAAAGAATTTATCAGGATTTCAGAACATTTCAAAAATTTTTAAATGTTGAAGATTTCAGAGAATTTTAAAGGTTTTAAACTATTTCAGAACGTTGTAAAAAATTTGAAAAGATTGAAATCATGTCGAACGAACACAAAAGGTTTTGCAAAAGAAGATTAAAGAAAGATTTCAAAATATTAAAACAAAATCACAAAGGTTGCAAAGATTTGAAAAAGTTTACAAAAATTTAAACAGATTTTAAAAGTTTTCACCGAAGTTTTAAGATCTCAAAAATATTTTAAATATTTCGAAAGATTTTAACGAATTAAGAAGGATATCAAAATATTTATAAAATTTAACCAAAATGTCAAAATTTCAAGAATTTTAAGGACTTCAAAAAGTTTTAAAAATATTCCCAAAGATTTCACAAAGATGACTTACGTTCTCAAAAAAATAAGAATTTGTTTATTTATTATTCAGCTGTCTTTAGACATTTTTGGCCAATAAAAAAACGAAATGTTTCATATTTTACATGTATAACAAACGGTTTAAAAAATTAGACCTAGAAAAACTTTATTTCTTGACCTGGAAATCCTGGAAAAGACTTTTGGTTAAGAATTCAGCTATTTTGTAATAATTTTTTTTTTTAATCAGCGACTTGGTTTAAAGTAAAACTAGTTTTTTTATTTTATTTTTTTGAAAATTATTCTGCTTTGAAGAAAATTCGTTTATTTGGTTTGAAAATTTCATAATTCGGTAAAAAATTAACTAATTAATTAAATTAATTAATTAATTTCATTTAAAATTAGGCTACTTGTTTAAAAATATTTAGTGAAAGTCCTTTTTTTTTGTAAAATTCGACTGTCTGAAAATTCATTGTTCAAACTTAATATTGGGCGATTCCATGTTTGCATAACAAAATTTTTTATTTAAAAATCTGACTATACAGCTTATAAACCATATTTGTTGATTACAAAATCATCTACTTACTTGAGTATTCCACTATTTTTGTTAAACTTTCATTTTTTCGTTAAATTCTACTAGTTGAAAACTCGCGTTTTAGTAGCAGTCATCTTTCTTAGTAGAAAATAAACTTTTGTGTTGAAAAGTTAACTTTTCAGATTAAACTCGTATTTTCTGCTTGAAAGTTTTGGTGCTTTTAGTTGAAATTTAATCTTTATTTTTATTTTGATAACGTCATCTTTTCTGTTCAACATTAAACTGTTTGGTTAAAAATTTGTCCTTTTGGATTGAAAATTCACCTCCTGTAGTAAAAATTTTTTTTTTTGGTTGAAAATTCAACTATTTTATTGATAGGGAGGAGGCGAGGGTAAAAATGGCTCAAAATTTGTAATATTATAAAGCCATGTTTTTATGGCCGCGTTTCGCTAGAAATTTCGGAATAAGCTGCTCGGAATTTGCATGTTTCAGCAGAAATTTCTAAATAAGCTGCAATGAGTGTTATAAGGTCGGATTAACTTCCGGGCAGACTTTGTATAATAAAATTTGTATCATAAAAGCCTAACACAAATAGAAAAGTTTTTCTAAAGAAATTTTAAGTCTTTCCGAAATATCAGTCGATTCTAAAAAATGTCTTAATTTCAGAGAGCCGGTTTCCGAATGTATTCCGAGTACTGCAACAGTCATCCGATGGCGACGGCAACATTGCAGGAGCTTTATCAGCATGATCAGTATGGTCAGTTTTTCGAAGCTTGTCGTCTGATGCGGGGCCTGATAGAAATACCGCTAGACGGCTATTTGCTCACTCCGGTTCAAAGGATATGCAAATACCCTTTACAACTGGCGGAGTTGCTCAAGTACACAAAATCGGACCATCCTGATTGTCTGAAAATCCAGGAAGCGTTGGAAGCCATGCGAGGTGTTGCTGTCCTTATCAACGAGAGGAAAAGGCGAATGGAGAGTCTCGAGAAACTTGCAGCTTGGCAGCTCAGAGTTGAAGGATGGGAGGTACTTGAAAAACTCTTCAAATATATAATAGGTTGCTACTTGAAGTTCGGAACGTTCTGATGAAAGAAAAACTATAGATTATTGAAGAAATTTAGGATTCATTATTTTTAATTGTTATTAAGAGAATATTTGTAGAAAAAGTAGAAATAAAACAAAAATGTTTTGCTTATTTGAACGTTCAGAATGTAAAGAAAAGCTGGATATTAGGGAAGAATCAGGGAATTTTATTGGTCAGGAAAAGTCGGATATTTTTTTTTAAATATTGAGAAAGTTGGGGAATTTTTATAAGAAGAAGTGTCAACAATCAGGGAAAATTAAAAATGGATTTCTGTTAGTTAAAAATGTTCCTGGTAGTAATTTATTTACATTAAATATATTTTTTCTCTTTTTTTTACAGCTGCTTCCTCCTAATGATTACATATTACACATTTAAAATACATTTTGCACATTAAAATTCATTTCAAATCTTCCTTTCTTTTCTTTCTCAAGAATTCTTGAAAAGCTTCACATTTTAGTAAATCCTAGTTTTTGAAAATCTGTTTGAATTATTAATTTTAGATGTTAATTTTGTTTGTCTACTGGTCTATATCAATTTTATTAAAATATTGATAAATCTTAAGATTGTGAAAAAAATGTATATATCTCCGCTGGGATCTAAACCCAGGACCTTCAGATTTCCGGCTGAAGGTCCTGGGTTCAGATCCCAGCGGAGATAGAGAAATTTTTTGCACAATCTTAATATTTATCAATATTTTAATAATATTGATATAGACCAGTAGACAACAAAATTAACACCTAAAATTAATAATTAAATATTTCCTGGTCAATAAACCTAAGATCAACAATTAAAATATGAATCTGTTTAAACTTTTGAAATTTTTTGAAATCTTTTTAAAAAATACTCTTAAAGATTATTTTTCTAAATAAAAAATCATTAAAAATTTTCCCAGGAATCTCAAAAATAAATTTTTTTATTGAGCTTAAAATTTTTATTTTTTATTCCTGAAAAATCTAAATTTTGCTTGAAGTTTTTTGCAATATAATATATATATATATATATAAATTCTGCAAATTTAAAGAAATTGCTTTAAAATCATCTAGATTCTTTTAGGACACTCTTGGAAATCTTTTGAAATGCTTTAAAATCTTTTTAAATATTCTCTAGAATTAATTTAACAAAATAATCTTAAATTTCCTGAGAAATCTTACACATTTTTTTTATTATTTAAAACAAATTTAAATCCTTAAAAATCTTCTGAATTTATTGTTTAAAATCTTCCAAAGTTTATGATTTAAAAAATTATTTCAAGTTTTAGACATTTTAAATTATTTTTTAAACACTTTATACCTTCCCAAATTATGAAATTTTTTAAATTATTTTTTAAAAATATTTTTAATTAAAACTTTTATTGTATTGTTCAAAATTTAAAAATCTTGTGGAAAAATTGAAAATAAGAGTACTGAAAATATTTTTGAAAATTTAACTGAAATTTTTCTCGGTGGAAAATTTATCTTTTTGTTTCAAAAATTCATCTATCTTACTAGAAATTCTGTCTCCCTTGTACAAATGCAACTTTTTGGTTGAAAATTCGTCCTTTTTGTTGAATTCAATTCTTTTAAAATAAGATTAAAAATATTTTTTATTTAAAATATCTAATATTACATTATTTGTTGGAAATTCATCTTTCATGGTTTAAAAATTGAAGGATTTGTTAAAATTTTAAACCACTTCTTAAACAATACAAAATTTTTTTGGTTGGCGATTCATTATTTTAGTTGAAAATAAATCATTTCAATCTAAAATTCGTTGTTTTTTGTAATGAAAATTAATTTTCTTTCACTGAAAATTTAAGATTCCAGTTAAAGTTTCATTTTAATTGCAAATCCATTTCTTTCTTGCAAAGGTAAACTATTTGGTTTAAAATTTAACTACATTATTACAAATTCGCCTTTATTTCTTTAAAAATAATTTTTTAAATTAAAACTGTAACTTTTTAACTTTTGGCTGAAAATTAATCTTTTTTTAATCAAAATTTGTCTTTTTTTGCAGAAACCTAATCTTCTTGGTTCGAAATTTCCACGTTTTTGTTAAAAAAAATCAGCCAGTTTGATAGAAAAAATGTTTTTGTGGAAAAATTCAACATTTTAGTTGAAAAATCATGTCTGTTTGAAAATTTAACTATTTTGTTGAAAATTCGTTTTTTATTTTATTAAA
This sequence comes from Druon quercuslanigerum, assembly GCA_010014905.2. NCBI lineage: Eukaryota > Metazoa > Arthropoda > Insecta > Hymenoptera > Cynipidae > Druon > Druon quercuslanigerum. The sequence continues at coordinate 82 of JAAAKG020028628.1, read as the reverse complement.
ATTTATTTTTTTGGTTGATTCTAACCAATGTATTTAGATTATTATATTATCAATAACATTGAAAATTAATAATCCAAACATA
>JAAAKG020028617.1:0-19764 GCA_010014905.2 Druon quercuslanigerum | reverse complement strand
CATACTGAACATCGAGATCAAGCCAGCTTTTGCCCTTTTGCTCTACGCGAGGTTTCTGTCCTCGCTGAGCTGGCCTTTGTGAATGGTACTTTGTGAATGGCTTCATAGGATGGTTAAGAAAAGCTTAACGACTGACTTCAGTATAAGATTTAGTTGGTTTCTGAAGAGTTCTTTTAACTTCGCAAAAATTCTGAAAGTACCACAGTACTTTGGCGATTGAAAGGGTAGTTTCATAATGGCATACAGGGGCTAAGGGCGTTTTAGTTGTCAAGAAACTGTCTTAATTAAAGTTATACAGATGCGAGACTATTTTAAGAGTCAACGGATCTTGCTTACAAGTAATTTAATTTGTCCACAAACGTGTACTTACGTATCAGGGCAGATACCATTGATGACTTACGAACGTAATCAACACAAAAAGCCATTTACCGCCAGTCCTGATTTCAGGGACGCACGGTTTCTTAATTGTAATTCAGGAGATGGTTGCCAACACGACATATCATAACAACGAGATATCAACGAGTACATCAAGCCCATCATTGATAGCTGTGTTGAAAATTTGCCTTAAACTAGAAATATTAACGGAATGAACGCCTTTTATGCTAACCATTGCAACACGATCTTTTTAAAACTGCAACTTACTCTCATCACAATATTAAATGAGGGTCGGATTGGAATTTCATAGAATATAATGCCTAATTATTAAAAAATCCCCGCAAAAGATATTATACCTCTGACTTATTGCAGCCAGGTCGTAATATTTAAAAAAAATAAATTCCAGTACACCAGAGAGTCCATTTTTAACAGTTATAAGTAACATTTGGACTCGCTAAATGCAATAACGTGACACACGCAAACCAGGCAAGTGAACTGCAGGTTAGTGTCTTTCAGAGCCAGCTGAAGTGAAAATATTTAGTAAATTTCTTAACTAAGAAATCCACTTTTTTGTTTTTTCAGAAACGGTAAAAGACAAAACCTTATTTGCAACAAGAAAAATATGCGCCATGAACTAACCTAAAAAATAATAGTTTAAAAAGTTTTATTTTCGGCTTAGTTAAATATAGTTATGAATGCAAAATTGACCAAGCAAAATGAATCAAAGGCTCAGACGCGCATCCCTATGATCTAGATTAATTTGCGACTTAGCCAAAATGCCGCATTAATTCTAGCTAGACAAATTCCAGAGTTGGAGCCAGGGTTTGCTCTAATCCAAGAACCCTGGGTAGGCACGAAAAAGAATTAGTGGCTTGGAGTGGCACCATATATAAGGGGTCGCGCAAAAAAATAGCAAGGGCATATATGGCCGTCAAGGGTATGAATGCGATCTTGGTGCCTAAGCTCTGCTCCAATAATCACACCGTTATTAAGGTGAGTCTCTGGAGCAGTAGCGGAGAAAGACAAAAGGTGGTTATTGCCTCGACTTATTTCTCAGGCGATGCTGCGAGTGATGCAAACTCTGATCATTCGGTGTGGGGGAACATAAACATCACTGTAAGAGGAAAAGATTTAATCGAATAACTAGCGGGCACCGAGCTGGAGATTCTGAATCGGGGCGATACTCTAAAATTCTAGATAAACAAGTGAGGTTTTCGATTTAAGTCGAAGCTCGGATGAGCCAAGGTGCTACATAGTGGACTCGAGAGTCTCCGATAAGGAGTCTCTTTTGGACCACACATATATCTTGTTTCAGTTAACCCCAGAAAACTCGGGGATCTCAAAGATCAAAAACCCTAGAAATGCACAACAAACCGATGGAATGGGCCGAAGGGTCCTTTTCTACCTTTAAATTACCAGAGGTAGATGGCATCTATACAGCGCTTTTACATAATGATATGGATTTATTCGTTCCTCCACTAAAGAAATTATTTAAGGCAAGGATTGCTCTAAAACACGTGCCATCGAGATGGAAGGACGATAGACTGGCCTTCATTCCCAAACCTGGGAAGGAGGGTTAGGCTGCTTCAAAAGATTTTCGAACGGTGTGCTTAACATCTTTTATCCCCGAGACGTTGGAAAAGCTGTTCGAGGGATGTCAGGGATGAGGTGCTTTCAGCCGTCCCGCTGCACAGACGGCAGCATGCTTTTCAGGTAGGCTGTTCGGTAGAGCTAACACTTCATGTTGTTGTGGCAAAATTGGAGCAAAGGGGGTATACTGTGGGCACTTAATTGGATACACAGGGTGCACCAGAACTATGTTTCTAAACTTATAAGGGTATATAAAAAAAGAAAGAAACTGAATCTTTCTTTGGCAATAATCCAAATCAAAAGCGCTGCATACGCATGTGAGAGGGAGGCCAACGTTGCGTTAGTGATCACTACCTCTACACTCCACGAAACCTGCTATCTGTCAAGAGGCTTTGAGGTGTGGCGTGCCAATCCAGCTAGTAAGCTGGATAGGTAGCTTTCCACGTCGAAGGACACTCCTTACCAAACGGGATGAAGGCCTAGTTAAGAGAATAGAGCCATGAGGTAGCCTACGAGTGGGTGACTTTCTAATTCTAGTCAAAGGGACTCATTTGGAAACGTTGATGGGTCTTAGAAGATCGGCGCTGCAAATCGTAGAGCTCTGGTACGATAGCTCAGAGCTCTCGGTAAATCCGTAAAAGACCAGTCTGGTAATTAGCACAAGCAATTACAAATAACCAGAAGTTGGCTCTACTGTATTTTATGATGGTAGGCGAACTGTTTCAGATTCTGGTAAATATCTGAGAGACATCCTAGATAGCAAACTGAACTGGGCGAAGCACCTGGAGACCCAATTCCGGAAGTTTTTTTTTTGTCTTTTTGGATACGTAGGAGATTTGCGTAGGAGTTCGCGTGGGCGATGGGGTTTGCAGCGGCGAACCGATTTTTAATTTTTTTTAGACGTGATCAGCAACAGTTGCATAACAGCGTCTACGAGTTAGTTTTGTTTCATTTTTATAACTTTTTTATATATAAATTTACAAAGAGCGAAAATGGAACATTTTTAAATTATTATTTTTTAATATTTAAATAAATCACTCAATTAATCATATTCTCGATAGCAATGAATTTCAAAGTATCTAAAGAATATAATCAATTAACATGATTTTGAATCTAATGGTTATAAGAAAATTACATTAACAGAATGTCAGCATCAAATAATTCAATAGAAAAAAGTGTTCTCAAATTTCGACCAATGAACATTTAATCATAAGTCCGTGGTGTCATATGATGATTGACAAGTACACATTGGAAACTAATTCTTCTAAAACATCGCAGAAAATTTTCAGTGATGTCATTTGTAGGTGGTATTAAAAAAATATCACTTACTGTCTACAAATGTCTAAACTATGCATTTGTTTATGAAATAAACAAATAATATTAAATGTCAAATGCTCATCATTAAAAATCACTAATAATATAATTTCAAGGGGTTAAGAAAGAAAAACCTTTACTTTATGTCTATAATTGGACAAAAGATGCATTTATTTATAAAATAACAAATTAATATTAAACGAGAAGTCTTTACTACAAAACATCATTACTTATATAATTTAAAAACAATCAGAAAGAAAAATGATTACTTTCGGTGTATAAATGGACAAACTATGCATTTGTTCATAATTTTGTTTACAAAATAAATAAAAAATATCGAATAACAATTATTAATAACTAAATGCCACCACTTATATAATTTTAAGTAGTTAAAAATGAAACAAATGAACTTTTTCCTATAAATTGCCAAACTATGCATTTTTACATTCTCATTATTTATGATTAAGAAAGTATTAAAATTGTCCGAAATTTTACACCACAGTTTTTCATTGAATCTCCATGTTTTGACGCCCCCTGAATCCGAAAAACAACTTTCTACGATGGCGGATGTCTGTCGGTCCGTCCGTAAACATGATAACTCTCGAAAAAATGAGCGGATAAAATCGATCTTTGGCACACTTTTGAGGCCCTAAAAAAAGGACGACTTCGTTAACCAGTCATTTTGGATAAAAATTAAAAAAGTTAGAGCATTTGCAAAATTTTTGGAAGCATTTTTTTCTATTTCAAAATTGTATGTAAGGCTGTTACTAGTACTCAAAAAGTCAAACAATTTATTTTGATGACTATCTCCGATCGAAAGAAAATTCTCAGACTTATGGTAATTTCAAAATTTTTTTAATCAATCGAAAATCAAAATTTTAACCCGAATAACGCATTTTGATTGCACAGAAAATAATGAAATTTTAAAAATTCCATTTTGTGGATAAACAATGCAGGATAAAAAAGATGAATTAACAAAAATTGTATCCCTAAAAAGGATCTACAAATTAGTTTAATCACTTATTGATAGGATGCGTACTTTTTGTTTCGTTCGTGAAAAATAACATTAAAAATAAAAGAAAAGAAAATTGGTAAAAAAACGACACAAGTTTCAAAATAATTATTTAGCAAAAATGTTTGCTCCGAAAAAGAGCTACAAATTTCTTATGAATTAATTTTTGATAGGACACGCAGTTTTTGTTTTAATCATAAAAATTACATTAAGAATAAAAATGAAACATTTGTGAAAAAAGGACGAAAGGTAGGAAAACAAAACTATATAAATAAGTTATTCGCCTTAAAAATAGATACAAATGCGTAATAATTTATTACTTACTTATCATTAATGATGAAGAAAGTATTATGATTGTCCGTAATTAGACACCTAGGCATTCAAATTTTGAACCAAACGACGTGAAGTACGAAAAAAGTTTCAAAGAGAAATTATAGATTTTGAACAATTCTACGAAATACCTTTTAACCATTTTCCTAAAGGAGTCTTAATTTTGTTTTTATTTATCGTAAGTAATATGCAGAAAATCGAAAATTCCAATATTACGCCAAAAGACGCGAGGTACGTAGAAAATCTAAAAAAAAAAGTTGTAAGACATTTTGTTTTATCCATAAAAAATAATCTGAAACTCAAATTCCTATTCTCAGCATAACAGCGCGAGACAAAGAAAAAAGTATGAAAAAATGATTGTCCTTTTTTATTTATTTAAGGGGGGTGACGCGATTTTCGCTTTAGAATTAGAGGCGTTTGCCAGTTTTGTGAAGAGCGGCGAGTCGTTGGCGAAACATTGGCTTCACTTCTGCAGCGCCCAGTTTTCCCACTGTCTGTTATTATTTTGCATATAAAATCTCGTGACACGTCAAAACTGTATCGTCTATTTTCTGTATTTCATTAACTTACGGAAAAATATGTTATAAAAATGGAGGGGCATAGATGTATAGCTCCAAACTTTCGATCAGGATACAAATAAACCCTCTGAACGGAGTGAACAAAGTGTTTTTTTCCTTTCTAAAAATGATGTTGAACGTCGTTGGCAACAAGCAATTGAGCGTGACAAAAAGGATTGTATTGTTAAACTGCGACATGTAGTGTGTGAAGATAATTTGGATAAAAAAAGTTTTAGCCCCTGATCGAACGATTATGGTGATAAGTATTACGATTTGCTCACATCGATGTCTTTTAATCTAAATTAATTGAACCGCTTTGACGGCTTCATGACTGCATTGATTTTTAAAGTATGACATATTCTTCTTATTTCCGAACTTTTAGATAATTTTGATGGTGCGTGCATTCATTTATTAATAAATTCATGTATCAAAGTAACTTATAAATGTAAAGTAATGATTTTCTTTCTATCAAAATGGTACAAGAAATCTTGATTAAAACAAAGGGTTTTGAAATCTCAATTTCCAAACTGTCCCGAGCATTGTTCGAAGGCTGCTAAAAAAAACCCGTTCGCCCAATAAAGAGCGATTTTTTAACACATGATTCTGAAATGTCTAATGAAAAAGTCAGCCTAAGAATAATGATTAGGGCAGTTTATTAAGAATTATTAATAAATTAATATAACGTAAATAAATATCGAAACTATGCAATAATTAAAAACCGTTATTAATGTTACTTTTACAGATTTTACTTCAAATCGTAAGGGTCATAAAATATTTTTTAAATTTCTAAAACTATTCCAACTATAATTTTACACCCTCGAAATAATTTAAAAGTTCGGCAACAACAAGAATATATCAAATTTTAAAAATCAATGTATGCATGAGGTTTCATAATGAAATACTTTTTGTCTCGCTTCATTGCTTGTTGCTAACGTTCAACCTTATTTTTTGGAACGGATAAAATAATTTTTTTGACTCCATTTGAGCGGGTTGAGTCGTACCCTGATCGATAGTTCGGATCTATACATCAATGTCTTTAGTCCATATTTAATTTATATCTCCATATTTTATTTCTATTTTTACATAAATAAATGACTAAATGTACAGTAAACTTCATAGCTTTAGTTAGTTAGTTAGTTTTAATACGGGCGGGGAGCCCCTGAGGAGCTCCCCTGGCGCTCAATAAAGCCTATTGTGTCACACCCTTAACCATCGCTGCCATTAGTTGACCCCAGACCACTTGATGAATCCCAGTATTTTAATCACCGACAGCATTGTAACTTTCTCGGGTTCCATGAGAAAGGATCCAAGGGTTTGATGCCTGAGCCTAGCTAACACCGGGCACTGGCATAGTACATGCAAAGATTTTTCATCATCCCTGCCGCATCTCTTGTACTCTGTCGAGAGGTTATACCCCATTTTGTGTATATAGTAGTTCATCCCTAATATATCTCTCGAACAGCCTCTCCAAAATCCTTAGAATAAAAAACGTTTGGCTGATCGGTCTAAAATCTTTTGCAGAAATAAGCCCTCCCTTTCAGGTTTGGGAATAAACGCCACTCTACCGTCCTTCCACGCCGATGGCACATGTTTTAGAGCGATGCTTGCCCTAAGTAACTTCGTCAGTGAAGGGATGACGAATTTCAGGTCTTTTTGTAAAAGCGTTGGGTAGTGTCACCCGCTCCTGGTGATTTAAAGGGGCAGAAGCAGCGTACGGCCCATTCCACCTTTTTGCTGTCTACGACCTTTGTGGCGAAATTCCAATCTGCCCTCCTCAACTATTGGCCCCAGTCTTCCTTCTCTAGGTCGGTTAGGATTCGATGAAAACCCAGGAAGTAAACTTGTATCAGTTAGTTCAGTGTTTCTTCTTCGTCTTCGATAAACTCGCTATTTTCGAGCTTCATTAGCCTGAGACGAGCTTCCGAGTTTTTTGCTAGGATCTCGTGTAGCCTTGCTGTTTCCGGAATATCTTTCAATTTCCATCAGACGTCCCTCCAGTCTTACTGCTTATACTTCGTAATATTTTGATTGTATTCACACTGGGACTTCTTATATATGCGCCATTCTGAAGGCAATATGGTTCTATTTTCTCTATTGCACAACGTCTTGCGTTTTTGACCAGTTTCTCCATGGGCCTATTCCACTACTCTGCTCCTTTCCTAGACTTAATTGTGCTTGTAGGGCAATTGTTTTCATTCGATGTAATCAGAGCTCTTCACAGGAAATCCGCTGCGTGCTCTAACCATGATAAGCCGCTAATCCTTTCTCTGTATACCCACGGTTCTTGTATACCCACGCTTTCTTGGCACCACTGACATTTGTCTGACTAGAACCGCCGAGGCGCCTTTGCTTTGGTACAAATTATTCTGCATCATGATGATTCCCGTCTCAGCCAATGAAAGGTAACGCCGGGGCATCATCGGGAGCTTCAGGCCTCTCTGAGGGTCCCAGTTGGGTCACTCTGAAGGCAAACCTATCTGCCCCCAAATAGGGTCGGTAGTCCAGAGGCGCAAGAGCTCTGATTGCCGATTCAGATAGTCCGTCTACCAAAATCCAGCCACTCCTCTTCTGCCTGGATCCCTGCCCTTCGGAATATACCTTCCATGAATCCATCTTCAGAGTTTATCTCCAGGTTTTGTCCTTTATTGAGCCTAAACGTAGGAGTCCACTCTGCTAACTAGTACCTTGACCAGACATCCGCTGCCTCGACCACGATGGCCCCCGACCTGATGAAGATGTCGTTGAATTTGGGGGGACGCCCCTCGCAGAGTAACGCGTCAATCTCCTCAGAGATTTCCTCCCTAAATCTTGCCCATAAGATGGGCCTGAGGGGTTGCTCTAGGTGCAGAGCCTGCAGCCTTGTTGTTCTTCTTCCTCACGGAGAGCACCGTAAGCTACTCTTCTATTGTGGCTACAGGATTGACGCCAGCCTCATTGTTTCGCACCGCTTCCAGTCGATTACCCCATACGGAGCTCACCGCTTCATGCAGTGGGTTAAGGAGGGTCTTGGAACAGGTCCCTCATTCTTTTTTTTTTTTTGTTTTTAAAGATTTTCTGACATAAAAGTATAATAGTTCTAAACAATGTGGGATTCGATTTGGTATCCCATAGTTCCCGTTAAGACATCTCCTTTGTACCCCTGCCTGTTCGCCTCTGCTGACGGGTGCAGGCCGATATGTTCAAGGATTGGTTGGACCTGGTGCCATGCAGTCCTCGATACAGCGATCACCTCTTGGCTTCGGGAGCATGAGAACTCGCATCTTCGATATTCCAGGGGGTTTTGCCACTACCCCCTGCAAGAACCGCTCCTTAGTTTAGATCCCACCGACCGTAGTCCGTCCGATACCCAGAGCAGCCTCGCGATGCAGCCCCTCTTGTTCACCTATTCCAGATTATAGTCCGGTGAGACCCGTAAGCCCTCCCACCAACTACAAGGTCTCGCGATCCCTAGAGAGAATACACAAGAAATTATACAAATTATAATTTTTAATATTCAGTGTATTATAATAATCGTTAAGATATTGAAAAACATTATCATTATTAAAACTGAATAGCTTTAATACTGCTAATATTTTCACTATCTTAACGATTAAAACAATATACTCAATATTAAAAATTATATTTTTTATAATTTTTTAGTTTATTTGTGTTAAACTTTGAAAACGTAATCTTTATATTTTACCATTTTATGCTGCTTGAAAATTAAAAACCATAAAAAGACATTTCCAGTATATTTAAGGTCTATTTTTTAATCCTCGACATTTTTTTATTCTAGAAACAATTGATCTTGGCTTAATTCAAGCTCAAAGTTTTTAAATTTCCACAAACGTTCAAAATATTACGAAAACTGAGAATAATACTAAATCACCCATGTTTCTTATCAGCTGTCATTCAAATATTAGACGCCACGCTAGTAGCGCCAGTGTTTCATTTTCTGCCTTCCTTCACAAAACATTTCTTTTAAAAGTCGATTAATTCAGTCATTTATTTAAAGTTTAAAAAAAATGATTTAAAAATGTCTTATTTTTGCTCTTCATTTATTTAAATAAAAAGATAAAATGATAAAAATGAAAATTGAATTCCGTGAATTCCTTCAAATCCATGAATTCCTTCAAATCCTTGAAATCCGTGAATTTCTGAAATTGTTTGAAATCCTTGAATTTCTTAAATTCCGTGAATTTCTTGAACTCCGTGGATTCTGAGAATTCCACTTAACTGTGGAATATTTAAATCTCTTGAATTTCGTTAACACCGAAAATTCCGTCAATTTCGCGAATTCTGTGAATTTCATGAATTCTGTGCATTTCTTGAATAGCGTGAACATAATGATTATTAAACCAATCCACTGTTTGCCGTGTATGTGCGCATACTAAAACGAGGAGTTAACTCAAAAAACCAAGTGGTTTTTTTAGAGGGCCAATACGAGCGTATTTGTTTTTGCCGATCACTTCAAAGGGGGGTTTTAAAAATGCATGTGGAAAGTAAATGGTAACCCGCTCCTCTAAGGGGAAATCTGGGATACAGATAGCTCCAAGGGAGAGGAAGGGCCAGGAGCAGAAGTCTATGATAGCGCGAAAAGGACTTAAATGAAAAGCTCAAAAATATTAAAGTTCCTGATATACATTCTATATTCTGACTTGATGTGGTATTAATGTATGATAGTATTCCACTGCACATTGCATTAGATTGTATTGAAGAAAAATTATATTTATATAAATCATAACTTAACAAAAATAAAAAAAATGCATTTTTAATTGCTACTAGAACCATTTTAAACAATACAGGTTTTTCTTTTTATAATAAGTTTTACAAACAAGTATTACACTGAGAGAACTTTTGTTATTATACAATAAATAAAAAAACTGAATGATAATTTAATATAATATTCTTCCAAAATACGGAAAACCGAGGTTTTATTACACTTATTCGCATTACAATATCGAACTTTACTACTATCATACGAGTATTTAAAACACGAAGGCGAAAAGTAGTATTCTCAATACGAAATATTATGAACCTGCATTTCAAAAAATTAACACTACCAAAAATAATATTCTTTTTACTGAGTTTTTGACAAATAAATTAAATGATAAAAATAGTGATTATCATAGTCTCGAAAACGTATTTTAGAAATTAATATTGTTAATATGAAGTTGACAGAAATCTGAGACGCATAACAAACTATGAAATTAATATTCATGATTTTTCATATAGTTTCGTTTGAGAATTCTCCTTGATTGTTCTATTTTTAATTCATATTATATTCATAATATGGCATTTGGAATATAAGAATTCTTTCTCGCGAAATTTATGCACTAAGGTAATAAGATTTAATTCCATGAGTATAATTTATAAAATATTACATATAAATACACTCAAGTTTATTATACTGAGTTATTGAGATGTCAAATTAGAGAATGTTATTTATAAAAGAATATTATCAGTTCCTTTCAATGAAAATCTGTTTGGTACAAAATCTATTTGAACAGTGAACGCAATAAAGTGTTTAAACTATCTATTAACCAAAAGTCTGAAGCAACAAATCACTCGTGAAAAAGGGGCGAAGATATTTGTCATACTGCCTTGAGTTTTCAAGCCATGACGCTTTGCCGAGATTATTGCCAAATATTCCGTAATGTAAGTTAGCCGTGGGGTTTAGTTTTTAGGGATTGCGTTAGTGCTTCAGGTAAGTAGTAAGTTTCGAATCTCGCGTGTGTCCGTATCTAATTGCATTTAATTTTTGTATTTAGTTCCTCCTTCTGAAGGCTGAATCTTTTGGTGGATTCAGTTATTTTTCATATAGCCGTTTCAGATTCTCATATGCTTTGTATGACAACTTCGAAAGATGTTTTCGCTCTTTCGAATAAAATGTATTACTATCGTTTTAACTTCACTTTTTAACTTTGATATTGTGAATTTTAAATTCTCGCAAATTTTATAAGAGTTAATAAAACGTCCTTTCTGTTTGTTCAAAAAAAAAAATTAGTTGGGAGGGCCGAAACCCACTATAATAATTTTTGATACGCAAACCCTGTTTTCCCGATTTTGAAACGATATTATACTAAATTCTAATTCATTTTTATTATTTATTCTAACAAAAAGTATCGCAGTGCAGGTTGCCCAATAGGCTCTCCATTGTCTCTTATTGTTGCAAACTTAGTTATGGAAGATGTTGAAAAAGGGCTCTTGATCATTCAAGTTTTACTCCTGTTCTATGCAAACGACATGACGATGATACCCTTGCTATCTTTCCAACTAATAAAATAGAAGAATTTATTAATACTTTCAACAACATAGAGGATTCAATTAAGTTTACTATTGAGCAAGAAGAAAATAATTATATTGCTAATCTTGATTTATTAATTATAAAAACTTCTGAGGGTAACATAATTACAAATGGGTTTAAAAAGCTTTATTGGTCAGGACTTTATCTAAATGACAATTCTAATGATGTATTTTCTCAACAAATTTATTTAATTACGGGCATTCTTCACAGATGCGTAAAATTGAATGATATTAAATTCAGAGAAGAAAACACAGATCAACTTAAAAAAAACAATTCATGAAAATTACAAAAAAACTGAACTTCAAAGCTCTTTAACGCATGTAGAAGGTCTTTCTGAACGTCTTAGGTGTTCTTCAAAGAAATACAATACAAAAGTTTATTTCACAAGTAGCTATGCACTTAATATATGTCCTTTATTTAGAACAAAAGATAAAGATAGTAAACGTAACTTATCTGGTGTAGTATATCTCATAAAACGTAAATTTTGCAATAACGTTTATATTTATTAGACTGGTAGGAGACTAAAAACTCGTATTTAATGAACACAAACGTGATTGTGAATTAGACAAGCAAAATACTGGTTTGTCACAACCTGCACGGAAAATTAATCAATATTTTGATTTTTAACATAAAAATATTAAAACTTTAACTCGCGACACCAATAGTCATAAAAGAAGAATCATTGAGTCCCTTATCAATAATAAATTTAATAAAATTTTCTATAATTTAAAAACTGAAATGTTAAATTTAAATAAAATCCCCCAAAGTATTTTATAATATATTTTTTTCATAAATATTGTACAATGGGTCAATGAGTTTTTGAATTTTGTATATTTTTCGCGCCTGGCTTTATCTCTAATGTATTCGCTAGTCTATGTAGGTGCTTCTATAAACACAATACTTTGTTTTAGTTTTCGAAAATGTACGTGTCGTTAAAATAGTGAGGCCTCTAAACATTTGTTTAGGTTTCAATTCAATGTATATTTTAATTCATTCTAAGGTTTATTCATTATTAATATTTCTCTTAAATATAGTTAAAATTAAATAATAACTAATTCTTGGCTTACTCCAAAATTTTGGTTATTAGGGAAAAGGGATGAATTAAAACTTTTTTTCGATATCTCAATATGACGACAGAGAAAGAAAATTGTAAAAAATAACTAACTATAATTTCTGAAATCCTGTACCAGCTCATAACTTTTAAATTAGGTTATATTTTTCTTTGAAGAAGACCTGCAATGACAGGTCGAAATGTACGGCGGTGAAAATGACAATTAAATTATTGATGCCTTGACATCCAAATCCATTGCTTTTTATTGTACCGTGTAACCAAAATAATTAAATCTACTCAAAGAATAACTTCGTTATAATGCAACATATTTCTTGATCATTAATTATGAAACAGTCGATAGTGTAAAAGTCCTTTTAAAATGCTGTGTCAGTGAATTATTCATGATATCGAATGCCCACTTAGAGAAACTAAATGAAAGAGGGAATAATAATAACAAATCAAATTTTTTACTAAATAACGGTTGAAAGTATTTTTTCTTCAAAGTACTGATTAGGTAAATTTTTTCCGTATAACTAGTCGACTGTGACTGAAGGTCTGGTCAATAAATTAATGACATTGATTGAAAGTTCTTGAGATTTATTTAATATCCCTTGGTAGTTTAATTTACGTCGACATACCCGTAATAAATTTCAGCTGGCATCGGTTCTAGTTTCATAAAATATAATAAAGCCATGCAATGTAACTAATAAAAGGGGCTTCGTTCGAAAGATGGGAGTGTTATAATCGAGTCGCAGCGAGCGTTATTTGAATCATTATCTCATCTCTGCGTAGACCTACGATTTGAATTTAAAATCAATGAAGCAGAGATGGGAAGAGCGGAAAGGGGTAATAATGGTGTTCAGAAAACCGGAAAATTCTCAGTCATCGACTGTGGCCCATAATAAAAAGAGGGATGGTTAGACTAACCCCAACCTCACAACGTCAATCAAGTCCTCTCCACCCAATGCTCCCACTCTGCTCGGCCCCAACGATACTTCACAGGTGTATTCTTCGGTTAGAAAAACTCAAGTAGGCTCACTAAGAAGATGTAGATCGATCGACGCTATCCCTTAGACCTCATCTGGAACTTCTATCCCAGAACAGAACGATGTGCTTCGTTTTTGATTTAAAATGAACTATGTTTGTAATAGGGAGTATTATGCATATGCCGTCCAATTATTTCTTTAGTAAAATAGTACCTACAGGCTATTCCTTCGTAATAAGGTTATACAAACTCATCTAAATCCAAGAAACGTTTATGAAAAATTTAAGAACATCGCTCGGAGTATCTTTACATTCTCATCATTAGTAACGGAAAGTAGAAGATTAATTTGAATTTGGGGCCTGTTTAGTTTTCATGATTTCCCGACGTTTTGAGACCACCTGATATAGAAAAAACTGTAGTCTGACTGCGCGGTTCAGCCAAGAAAAATAAAAATGAAACAATTACAATTTCTCACGATGCCACACTAGATAAGATAAGTAGTCGACGAATAAAAAATATTGCTTTCAGGAAGTTGTACAAATTCGCGTTAACATGTTTTTTCAAAGGATAATTGTGTTCAATTTAAACGTGCAAAATACTATACGAAAATAGAAAATTCATATTATTATACAACGCAAAATGCGATAAAAGTTCAACTGTAAAGTTTTTCTTCTGAAGAAGACATGCAAAATTGATGGTAGGTTCACAAAAATAACATAAAATGAATTGAATATACGAGTAAAAAAGAGTTCAACATACTATAGAACATTTCGTGTATTTGATAAATGTTAAACGAGTGCGAAGCTTGTGACACGTGGTGAGAATGTATTTACTCAAGCCGAAGGAGCTTTAATGAACAGAAATTCACAATGACTAAATTACATATATCAAGCGTTTGCTCTTTGTTTTAAAAAGGTATGCGCTCAAATGTGGGAGAAGCACAATAACTGAGCGCAAAGCCCTAAATGCAGACGTAGAAAAATTGATGGCAAATATTAGAGAATGGAAAAGAGACCTAGTCAGTCCTTCTAGATGGTCGAACGATTCTTTCCAAATTCTTTCGAAATAACTAGAAAAACTCTCAATTAAGGGTTAGTCTGACTGTTATAAGAACATCAGATTTACTATCCTGGATATCTAAGGTATCCCTTTTGGGTTGGCCAATACGAACACCTTGTTTTCAATCATTAATATCAACATTCATTGCTCGATTTTTGCGCCTCAATCATGCGCGTGAAATGCAAACGCCACCTGATAATCATGCAGTTTGCATGGTGGTCCCAATTAATTATCAATTTAAAAAAATTTATTAGTATTCTTAGTATTCCTGTGAAAAGTGCGAAAGATTTTGTTGAGGATTTAAGCGATCGTATTCTGTGAGTACCTATTTTAAATAAGTAATAGTTGTGGTATTTGAGACATTCAATACTGATATTTTTGAAGTTAATATAAGTGCAAAGTGAATTATAATTATTATAGTAATCTCCGACAATTCAGCGTCAAACAATTAAGCTCAAACTTTAATTAAATTTATATATTTTAAAAAAGAACTTTAACTTTCAGTTCTTACATTCTTCCATACTTGAGATTCGTGCAAGGATACATGACGGGGCCAGGTTCGTCTCAATATTGCTTGTATATAAAGCGCTTGGGCAGCTGGAACTGTGTACGAAATATTATCCAAATATTTAGTAGTAATAAATTATTAAGGGAAAATCCACTTTATTTATATTTTTTAATTATATTTTTCACATTTATGGTAAGTCTCACAGCACGCGTATGCTTGGGCCCGTGCATACGTAAATTAAATTACTTCTTTTTGGGTTTAAAATGCAAATGTTCAGTTGAAAATGAATCTGTTTTGTTTGATGTTCAAACTTTTTCGTTGGAAGTAGAACTACTTAAAAATGTTGACATTTTTGGTAGGAGATTCATAATTTTAGTAGGCAATTCATATCTTTGGTCAAAAATTGAACTTCTTTATTGAAACCTACATTTTTTTGGAATAAAAAATAATGTTTTGAACAGAAAATTGGACTTCTGTTTCAGACATGAAAGTGTAAAGTAGTGGGAATAGTTGATGCTGAGTATTCTGATATTTGTGGTGAAATTTGAGATGAATCGATTATGTAAGTGTGGAGAAGGGATTGCTTGTAAGACGTTGATTGAGGTATTGAGAGATTTGCAATTAGATGTAGATATTTATGAGGATTGAGACAGATTTTTGTGCAGGTTTAGTTTAGGTTAGTTTGACATTTGTGACCGGGTGGAAGGACTGGGTTGATCGGGTTGGTAGTAGCACGGTGGGGATAGACGGAGAAGGGCAAGACAGGCACCAGACAACAACGATACAGGCAGGGAAGGCGGGAGCGTTTGAATTAGATTCATGGCTGTCGGAAAGAGTAGCATCGATGAAAAAAACGGATTTAGTGCAGAAAGTTTGTAGTACCCCGAAAGGAGTGATCAAGGAAAGAAACGCTAAGGGGCAGTACGGGAAAAAGGTAGAAAAGGAAAGATTAAGAGCAAGAAGCATGGGATCGATTCAGGCTTTTATCAAAAGGAAGAGAGGGACTAGGGAAAGCAATGGAGAGAATGACGATATAGGTTCAAGCTTGAAATATCCAAAAATGTTCAGATCCCTGATGGAAAAGTATAGTTTTATAGAGAAGGATGAGAATAGTAAGGGGACTGAAGGAAATGCAGATGAAACGAAAGATTTAATAAAAGAGATAAGACCGAAAGAAAATCTCGAAGTTATGATAGATGACATAGGAATTTAGGAAGAAAGGAAGAAGAAAAGGGGAGAGGAAATAAGGAATAATATTAGGTGGAAAATGACTGAACTTAGGAAATAAATAAAGAAATGAGAGGAAGTGAGGGATCAGTGAGAGAAGAGGATGCAGTCACTGGAACAAAAACCTGAGCAGCAGGAATATAACAATATGAAGTTAGATGAGATGCAAGTTAAGCTAAATAAAATTCAAATCTCGAACCGAGATTTTGGAGGGGGCGATAGTGGCAATGCGGAGAAGGAGAGGCCGAGAAAGTAGAACAAAGTATAGAAAAGAAAGAGAGGGAAGAAAGAAAAAGAAATATAGTGATAAAGGGCATGAGATTGGAGGTGAACTAGCTGAAGGAAGGGTAATAAGAAGTACAAAAAAGGGATTGATGCTGAGGTAGAGGTAGAGGAAGTGCGAAGTGAAGGAAGGAAAGAGCGAAGATGGTGGAAAATAGTACTGGCGAAACTAAAAAAATGGGAACATAAGAGGGAAGTGGCAAATGCAGCATAAGAATGAGGTGCGGGAAACTAGGAGAAGAAAGAACGGGATATACGAAAATAAGAAATACTGCGAAGCAAAAAGAGATGATAAACGAATATAGGGAAGAATGGAGCGTATCTTACTAGGATGTAGCAGGATTGAAGAGAAAGGATAGGTTGTTTATGAAAACTTTTAAAAAGTGGGATGTAGTAATAATGATGGAGACGTGGCTAGATGAAAAGAGATGGGATATGTAAGAGGAGGTGACCAAGAGGTTAAAAATCGCAAGTTCAAAATGCAAAATAAAAAGGGCAGAGTAATGAGAGGAATGGTGATGCAAGTAAGGAACGGATGTATAACAAGGAATGATAAGAAAGAGAGGAAGGAAGAAAAAGAAAGAATAATACTATAATAGGTAAATATTGGAGGTGAGAAGTGGATGACAGTGTTGGTTTATGAGAAGGGAATAGAAGAATAGAAGAGAAGAGAGAGGAAAAACATCGAAGAATAAGGTACGGAATAAGGAGAGAAAGAATTTAATAAAGAGCTCGCAGGAGTCGGGATTATATTAATTCTGATCACTTTTCCTTATTAGACATTAGAGAGAGAAAAAAATAATAGCAATATGAATAAGAATGGAGCAAACGTAAAATGTGTAGGAAAAGGGGATTATTCAAGGAAAGGAAAATAAAAGTTTAGAGAAAAGGTCAGAAATATCAAAATGGAAGAGGAAAATGTGGACGAAGAGATGTGAAAAATGATAGGAGAAATATAATAATTAGAGGACTAGAGAGAACAAACAAAAATGAAATTAATAAAGAAAAAAGTAATGGAGAAGAATATAGGAAAAAGGTAGTAAATATAGAGAGAAAAAGAAGAATGAGAGTAAACCAAGATATTGAAATGGTAGAATGGAAAAAATATTTCTTGGATTTGCTAGGAGAAGTAGAGAGAAACGTTAGAAAGACAGTAAAATATGGTAGAGAAAGAGAAGAGAAAGAGGACAGAACAAGGAAAGAAATAGTGAAGGTGTTAGAAATAATGAAAAGATGGAAAGGCACCTAGTGTGGATGAAATTCGAAATAAAGTATAGATGTATGGAGGGACGAAACTAAAGGAATATGCATGGATAAGTGTAATATATTATGTAGCGGAAAGGGGTGGCCAGAGTTATGGAAAGGAGAGGCGGTGATACCAATAGTGAAGAAAGGTAAAGGAGAGTAGGTTAAAGATTATAGGGGTGTAACGTTGATGCTAGCTCAGT
This sequence comes from Druon quercuslanigerum, assembly GCA_010014905.2. Classification (NCBI taxonomy): domain Eukaryota; kingdom Metazoa; phylum Arthropoda; class Insecta; order Hymenoptera; family Cynipidae; genus Druon; species Druon quercuslanigerum. The sequence goes on along the minus strand of JAAAKG020028617.1, from coordinate 1,740 downwards.
ATAAAATATATGTAACTGTTTTGTCGGAGAGATTAAAAAAAGAAGTTGATGAAAAAAAGATAGAGCTGCCGAATCAGGCAGGATTTAGAAAAGAAACGGGGTTGATGGGCAACATATATACTCTCAACTATCTAGTAAATAAGAGGATTAAAAGAAAGAAGGGGCAATGATAGCAAGGTAGGGCAGCAAGTAGGAGATAGTTTCTGGTTGGTGAAAGGCGTGAGGCAAAGATGTCCTCTGAGCCCACCTATAAGGTAAAGTTGGGTAAGTGTTAGGATGGGGAAGGAAAATATATAAACACTGGCATACTCATAAGATATACTGTTGATGGCAGAGGATGAAGAAGGGATGGCTGGCTGAATTACAGTATTACAGATGTATGAATGAAATGGAAGAAAGTAAAGTAAGAAGAAGTGAAAGTGTTAAAACATTTGGGATATATCTTGAAAAGGAATGTAAAACATTGAGCTCATATAAGAGAAAGGATAAAAAATTAAGCAGGGGTATTGAAACAGATATGGGGAATAGGAAAAAGATGGTTTTAAAAAATTGGAGAATGAAAATGTGTTTATTTGATACGTTGGTATGGATGCTATTAGGGTATGAAATGGAGATATTATGATGGGAAGCGAGAAAAGATATAACGAGTTTACAAGAAAGGTATATAAGGTGGACACTAGGAGTAGACTGGAGGACGCCAGGACATATGGTGAGAGAAGAAGCGCAAAGGGATAAATTAAGTTCTAAAGCGGGAAAGAGGGCTTGAAGATTTGAGAAATTTGAGAAAGTATTTGATGGAGAGAGAAGAGAGGAGAGGGAGGGCGATAAAATTAATGCGATGAGAAGAAGAAAGGAGGGAATTCTTTAATGCTAGAGACATAGAAAATGAGGCTAGAGTAAACAACGAATAATTGGCAAAAGTAGATAGAAAGACAATTAATAGAAAGATGGGGGATGATTGAGGAATCAAAATACAATAAATGGTATAATACAATAAAAAAGATAGGGGTACCAAATTATTTAGAAAAGGGATGGGGAGACAGAAGGTGGACCAGAATAGCAAGATTTAGATTGTTAAACGAAATAAGGGAAGGATACGAAATATAGTAAGGATACGATTTTACAAAGAAAATATGTTGGCGGAAAGAATGTCTTATGAATAAAGAAGCACAGAAAATTGAACTATTTGGGCAAAAACGACATTTTTTGTAAAAACTTCTTATTTTTGGTTCAAAAATTCTATTCTTTTATCTGGGAAAGTCGTCGTTTTATCTTTGAATCTCAAGAATTTGGCTTGAAAATCAACTATGTGAAAGAAAATTCACATTTTTTGTAAAATATGATTTTTTACTTTAAAATAATTAAAAAATATAAAAAAGCAGTTTTCTCAAATGAAAATTTACCAATTGTTTTTTTTAAAGATTAATTTTTGTAATTTAAAAATCTAACTATTTGGTTAAATAATTATGCAATTTCGTACCAATTTTTGGTTTTTAGAAGATTCATCCCTTTTGGGTTAAAAAATAATTTTTTGAAAATAGATTTATAACTTTCACGATGATTCATTATGATAAAGGAGATATTTCGGGTTTCAATCGTGTACAAAACTACGAATTTTGCCAAAGTTTCGTGAACATTGCAGTCAACTTCTTCAGGGCTGACTTGAAACTGAGGTATCAGGTTATGTTGTTCTTATGTATACTCTTTACGATGCCTGCAATTGGCCAGAGCGCCCCACCA
>JAAAKG020028606.1:0-19764 GCA_010014905.2 Druon quercuslanigerum | reverse complement strand
TTCGTTTATGCGTCTATCTAACTCCTCATCTGTCTTACCGTCCCTAGTAAATAAGCTACCAAGGTATACGAATTTATTAACTTGTTGAATTCTCTCATCATTCAATACAATGTTGCATATTGTTTTCTCACTCTTTCCTTCGAAAACCATAGTTTTTATTTTATTTACGTTAATTTTAAGGCCCATGCTCTTCCTTTCGATTATCTTAATTTGGAAATCTTTTCACACATCCGGTTTCTGTAGGTTCTCAATATTGATACGCGTTGGTTTTGTTTTCTTGGTTCTCTTTTTTCTCCGTCCCGACCTAAGTTAATTTTCGAGATCAGAAGGTAATGATCAGTATTGCTTGCTGAGACCTTCCATGACCCTTGTATCTTTAAGTAGCTTTCTTAGTCTTTCATCCGCAGCAACAAAGTCAATTATACTGTTGCTATTTCCCTTAGAACAGTTGTAAATGTGGATCATTTCTTGCCTTAGCCAAGCATTTGTAATAAAGAGACCCCTTTCTAAGCATAAAACAACTAAATTATCATCGTATCCTTTAAAGTGTTCCAGAAGGCGTCTTTTACTTCTGGAGATGCTCCTTCGCTCTTCTATTTAAAATTATACCTACTGCTAGCCTACCATGTGATTAACTATATATTCCTGACCATATTTCAAATCCTTTGACAAATTTTAAAATGCAAAAAATTCGACTGTATTCATCGAGAGCTCGTGAAGCACTGATGTTTAGTAGGTCCTGCGAAAAGAAACAAGCGTCAAATAACACTAGCGTCTGCTTTTCTTACTCCTACTTTTCATGTGTCTACGCGTAGCGTCGGCAATTTCAAAATCCCACGAAATTCGTTGAAGTAATAGAAATAAATTTTTAAAGTGCGTTAAATTGTATTAAAAAGCCACGAAACCCTCATTATTATTTCAGACTTTGGAAGTGTGTTTCATATCACTGAATTTGTATGAAATTTTTAAAAATTTCATTAAATTGAAAAAATAGTATGAATTTTGTAGTTGCAAAATTCTTAAATATAATCGTACAGCTCTTCTATATTCGTTGAGAAATTGCCTTCTATTAAAAAAAAGTGAAACTCTAACTCCTTTCTTTTAAAAGTTTGTTGATTTTGAGACAAAATTCAACAAAAGCGACAATAGTGCGCCATTCATACATTAAAAAATGTAATCTTTTCTTTCTTGTTCCAGGTTCGAGCTCACAACTCGAAAAAGTTTCTCATGGATTCACTTTGAATAGCTTTCCTTCTTATTTTGCTTCTGGCGGGCAGCATTCTCAAGGCATGAAACCTTATATTTTGACGCCTTCTGCTCCTGCCGAATCATCTCACCATGTCAGTCCCCCGCCTCCTCCTACCCCGCTTGCCTATACTACAGTATTAAACATTAATGTTAATGATTTTGAATTATACCGAATTTATCCCAAAAGAAATAAGACCCGGGTACTTAAACTTGTAGTATACAATTTTCTTCCCAATAAAGAATTATTTCTGCAAGACGGTAAGCATAGGTACGACAAAAAGCCAACCGGATTACAAATTATGTTAGTACAAGAAAATGAAGAAGCCCTTGCATTAGTGCATAGACGAAAACGTGGTGGGACAATTTTTCGACCTCTATTTCAAAATCATCCTGTGCTTAAACAAGTAATGCGATCGAAAGTACACACAAAAACCAACGACGTTGAGGAAGTGACTGTTGAAGAACGCAACGACGTTCCGTGTGGTGGTGAAGTATCTGATAATTATGACATAAGGGGTTTAATTATTCCATATAGGGCCAGAAAAACTCGATCAGATCGAAAAAAAAATTGAAGCAAACTTATATAAAAAGCTTTCATGAGGATTACGAATATTTAATTTCAACCAAAAATTGTGCATTAGAATGATCCGATTCTGATGATGAATTATGTTTCTTCTTATTTGGGTCGAAATTTGCAATCTTTAGTTGAAATCATATTTTTTAGCATCATTCACCTTTTTTTTATATAGAAATAAATCTGTTTTGGTTTGTGTTACATATTGCGATTTCTGTCGGGAATTTATATTTTTTGTTGAAAATGTAACAACTTGGGTGAATGTAAACTAGTGTATTAAAACTGCGACTTTTTTTTGGTGTAAAATTTGGTTTTAAAATTTTACCATTTCTCAATTATGTGGTAAAAATTGCTTTTTTATTGTATAAATTAGTTTTATTTGCTTTAATTTTAAACAAAAAATGTATAGTCTTTCTTTGGCATGTCAACTATTTGATATAAATGTTGTCTTTTTTATATAAAAAGTTTTTTTTTGGTTGAAAATCATATCTTGTGTCTAAAATCAAGGTATTCAATTTTTGAACTAAAATTGGTATTTTTTTGTTAAAAATTAAACTGTTTAGTTGAAAATGTATGTATTCTATGAAAAGTTTGTATTTTCTTGGTTAATAATTTATTTTTCGAATTTAAAATTTAAATAATAAAGACTATTTTATTTATTTATCATTTAATTTTTGGATTAAAGTTTAATCTTCTGGGTAGAAAAGTCCGGTATTATATGTTTTGCTAAGTAATTAATTTTTAAGGGAAAAATTTCATTCTTAATAAAACGCTTCAACAATTTTTTTAGAAATTAATTGCTTTTGGTTGAACATACAAGTCCTTATATTCTCCGTTTTAGTTCTCCTTTTTGGTTGAAAACTTTCGCAATTTGGCTGAAATTTTGTTTCTCCTCACGCTACTAAAATCGTTTTTGAGAGAAAATTAAAGTCTTCTGATGTAAATTTATGTTTGGTCTGCAAATTCATCTCTTTTTGTGAAAATTTAATCTGTTTGGTTCAAAATGCAAACTTGTTAGTTGCAAATTTAACAATTTTGTTATAAATTCGTATTTTTCTAGTGAAAAATAAAATTATCAACTTTTACTTGACCTTTTCTATTTTTGCGTGACAATGTGTGTTCTTCATTTATGTAACTCGTTCCAGGACTGCTCAATCGAATATTGAAAATAAAGTGCAAATTTAATTGTTTCTTGTTCTTTTATTTTAATTTCCCTTCAAAAATGCATACGAACATCCGTTTAAGATGTACTCCGATTTACCAAATTCAGTAACAGGTAGGTCAGGAACTAACAAAGTGGGGCCAGAAAATGTAAGCGAGCAGATGGGAATAATGATTAGAGGGATTAAAAATTAGAAATGCAGATTCATTTTGTTATATTTGCAGCAGATAAGAAGTTTCGTGTCTGCGGAAAACAAATTGATGATAAAGTTATCACGCTCTATGAAAACTGTTTCGGTCATAAAGTGCTACACCAAAAAACAAATTGGATTCCTCACATGATCTGTAATTCCTGCAGACTGATGTTGTATCGTTCTCAAAATTCAGGTTTCCAAAAGTATTGCAGATTTTCCGCACCAGATATATAGGAAAAATCACATCATATGAAGGACTGCTGCTTTGCATGAATGACGTCAAAGCCGCGTTCAGCACTAAAAGAAAGATAAAAATCTCGTGCATCAATGTGTCCACAGTAGTAAGACCAACTGAAGTAAGTCTGAAGGCACGAAGAAGTTCGGATTTTTTTGAAAAACATGATGTCATGGAATTCGACAACTAACCTGAAGAAGATAGCGATGATAAGGATAACAATGACGAACAAGAAGATAATTATTCTGCACATAATACAAAGTCGGACGTTTTGTTATTTTTTTCGCAGCTGGAACTGTATAATTTTATTCATGATCTTTTCTTACCAAAAGATGGAGCAGAATACGCTGCTTCTTTTCTAAAGAAAATAAATTGTTAAAAAGGTAACTTATCGTGATCTAATCGGTCGAATCTGAATCTCCGAGTCACATGCATCTTTTCAATAAATCTCTTTACTTTTTGATTCCAGGCAAAAGACTTTTATTTACTTTATTAGGTTATGGGCCCAGGTACCGTATATCTGCGTTGTCTTGTCTGAAGGAGAATCCAAGTTACTCGACGAGTCGCGAGATTTTTTGAGGTAGAAATCGCCTTTGTGTTTTTCCGTGAGTGTTTCAGGTCAACAGAAGCAAAATGTCAAAAGAGTTTTCCGTGAGACACGTCACAAAGTTCGACGGATCGAATCTAAAAGCATGAAAGTTTCAGTTCAATGCCCTAGCTACTATTTACGGTTTAGTAGACATAGTAAATGGCATAAGGCACATGACAATTTAAGAGCAATCGCTGGAGGCGAAAGCTTGGGTATAGGACGCAAAATCCATGTTCGTCATTTCGTTTTCGTTAGAACCAGCACAGCTAGAGTGTTTACTGACACTTACGACAGCCCCAGAGATGTGGGCTAAGCTGAGCAGTATCCACGAGAAAAAATCTGCTTCGAAAAAGCTGGTTATGACTCAAAAGTTTCACGAGTACAGAATGAACTTGTCCGAGTCGGTGGTACAGCACGTGGCAAAAGTGCAGAGCTTGGCGGCACCCTTGATGGATGTAAGTGAGAATATTTTAGATGTAGCTCTAATGGCAATGATTGTAGCTAGCCTTCCTTCGAAATATAATAGTCTGAAGACAGCTTGGTGTAGTGTGGAACCTGAGTGTCAAACCATACGTAACCTGGAAAAAAGACTCTTAAAAGAAGGGAGCCGTAAGAATAAACGTGAAAAGAATTCTGAAAAAGAAAAAAGTGATTCGGGAAATTTTTGTTTCATTGTGACGTAATTCGATCAGTACCTTTATGTCGAGAAATTGATTCGCTTCTACGAAATGATATGAAAGATATCTAGATTGCCGACAGTGGTGCTTCAAAACATATCACTTACCGCCGAGAGTGGTGCATTTAGTGTTTCCCGAGTAACGGCGGCACAATTACAATCGAATATGTCGGTGTTTTTGGAGGTTAAAGGATCCGAAACAGTTCTAATCGAAAAATTAGTTAAAGGTATATGGATTGAGTCGCAAATTGCAAATGTAGTTTCAATTTTCTCGAATGGAAAATATTTACGTCTACTTAGACCATCGGTGTTCGCTTTCATTTATTTTTGTTCGACTACGTGTCATTTGATACTTGCGAGCCTCGCTATGTATGATCATTATATACTAACTTAACCATAGGTGATACCTTTAGTCAGATACTTTCGGTTACAGTGTGTCTGACTATATATCGATTCTTCCACTAAGTGGCTTACTCATAAATAATGAACTGAAGTGTAAGGTTAGAAGATTATTACTTAATATATACACTGTATCTTGTGGTTTCTATATAACCGACCGCAGTACAGTTACCATAGTTAGGTTCAAACTCAAACAGAACCGTTAATGTGCGCGTGCATAACTGGTAGTACTACTATGTTTCGCGTTCAGATGTAAAAAGAATGAAGAAGGCATTCAAGGACTTAGCCCAAGAAGAGGAGAGTCGAAAGAAGTTAGAGAGATCCGCTAAAGAGTTGATGCATACCTTTAAGGGAATGCAGGACTTCTGCGAGTCAAAAAAAAAGTTCCTTCCTATCAGGGAGGGACTTCAGAAGGCGCGGAATATCCTTTCTCAAATGGAAGGAGACATGAATGCGTCAGGCGCGTATGTCATGAACTGCCTGGAGAGTGTCGGGGATACCGCAAAATAGAGAGCAGTAGCCCGAATGAAGATGGATATGGCGAGGAAGAATACAGTCGAATGCGGGACTCAGACTGAAGAAGCTGAGAAAACTCCCCTTCCCCAACATGGGAAGCGAGAAAGGAAGCCCTCTCTGAGTCCCGTGGAGGTTGGTCCTTCCAAGCAACGGACTAAGCAGCCGCGTATTCGTGACGCATAGACGCCCACGACTTCATATGCTGAGGCGACTGTGAGGGAGCTTCAAAAGGCCCCCAACAAGAAGAAGAAGAAGAAGCAGATGAGTAGAGCGCGGCCTGAGGTGGTTTTAATTGAACCCGCCGAAGGCCGCAGTTATGCGCAGGTCCTCAGGGACCTTAAGGAGAAGGTTAACCCTGACGCCCTTGGTGTCAAGATCGAGGGGGTCAGGGAAACGAGGCATGGGGAGGTTTTAGTGGAAGTGGGCCCGGCAGCTGGTGGCAGAGGCAAATTGTCTGCTGCCATCAGGGAGGCTGTTGGAGATGCGGGTATAAGTGGCTGTTAAAAGCCACTTCAAAAATGTTGTCGGTGAGGTGAGGGTGAGCCTCATTAAAAAGCACCTGAAAGTAGGTTGGGTGTCCTGTCGGGTTCGCAGGAAGGTCGAAGTGGATCAGTGTTATCGTTGCTTGGGCTTCGGCCATATGGCAACGAATTGCACCGGTCCAAATCGAGCAGGTTTTTGTTGGAGGTGTGGCCAGGAGGGGGATAAAGCTGTGGTGTGCACTGTTACACCGCAGTACTTCCTCTGCGCCTCACATATGGGTAAGCCCCGGAGAGACCATCGTCCGGGCACAATGAGCTGCCAGGGAAGCCACCCTCTCGAGGAAGCCTCCAGAACGTCAGCTGTGAGACGGCCATGTTGGCAAAGAATGTGAAGTCGAGGCACGGTTTATTGGCCTTATCCCCATGTCCTTGAAGTAATGCAAAAAGCGGTTCCGAGGACATGGGTTGGCAGAAGGGGGGGTTTTAGTCAGTAATAATCTGACACTACCCATACCAAGAATCGTCTATCTGAGTAGTTTACTGCTGAGATAGACGATTGCTGGTCTACGTGCCTATGCAAGGTTTCCTCTCCTATCAAAAAAAACTATGTTTCGCGTGGGATAAGGTAGGTTTGCGCCTATTTTTAGGCCTAAATCAAAATTGTATAAGTTTCATGATGTAACAAAATAATAACTTTTCACGAATTTGAAGAGAAAAACTTCCTTGAACAAATGCAAATTATTTCAATGTTCACCATATATTTTACACATGCGAAAAATTGTTTGAAAAAAAATAATTGCTACAAAATTTTAAATTGTTTAAAAAAATACTTAGACACTCTTTAATTATCGATCAAAAATTGTTCTAGTACGAAAAATCTATTTTATTTGTTGCATTTTTGTCTTTTTCTTTCAACATTTGTTAAGTGGTGGCTATACTTTAACTCACAAAAGGTTTATCACAAGTTCATCTTTTTTCTTTATTTTTTCGAAAACCGAGATTTTCCTATTTACGAAACCCATGCTCGACTCCATGTTAATTTTATAAGCTCGTGGGGACGAGTGACCTTTATAAAAAAAGAAAAAAAATTATTTTTCTTTTTTCTAGTGACGTAGCTTATAGATAAGAAATTATTCGAGGGCTATTAAATGAGGTAGTACGTGAATGAATTTAGCGCTTTGGGAAAATTTATATATCTACCATTGAAAACTTCCTGTGCAGAAATTGACAAGTGTTTGCCTTATTTCCGATTTAAGCCAGATCGCGCGCACAATTTTTTATGTTAAATTTGGCGCCCTATAGACCCCGACTTAACAGCCCATCTTAACAGTAAATTGCGCCCCACTAATCTCGGGGCCTAAAGTGGGTTAATTACAAATCTCCCAAGTTTCAATGTCAAACGTCAAAAATATTTTAATTAATAATTGAGAAAGTAAAATCAAGTTTGTTAGGATAATACCTAACCTCGAAACGAGGTTATTTATTTATAAGACAAGAAGCCGAAGTAATATTTACTGTGTTAAATGTGCAAACCAGCTAGATCAAGAGTAGCGTCATGAAAATATTTAGTTTCACGTATTTTTAGGTAATTCAATATAATCGGTATATGAATACAACCTTTTTCTTGTAGTGTATTCGCTGTTATATTGCGTCTTTCGACTTTTTCCGTTCTCTCCAAAAAAGGTTGTTTTAAAAATCTTTTGTTTCTTATCTTACATACTCCAATGTTTTTATATCGTGGTCTGTTTGATAATCTGATTTTTATATTCTCAAACTGCAATTTAAGAGGTGTTATACGGGATTTTAATATTGTTTTATATAAAAATCCCTTCTAATTAGGAATAATAGAAATAAATTAATATAGGCTCAAGTGGGGTCCGACCGCAACCAGACAGGGTTATATCTAGGTCGTGAACTTGGGCCCCGATCGGGTACCGCGTTTCATTTCGAGTTTAGCCGCATCTTGAAAGGTCGATTTGAGTAAAATTCTGCCCGATCTGGTCCAATCAATAGCCAGCAGATAGAACACTTTCGCACAACTGGTTCCCTTCCTGCAGAATCTTTTACAAATGTAAATAGACTAGTTTCCTTCAGCTTAGTTCCTAATTCAAAATTATTTTTAAATTTCAAGTAGCCCTCTACAGTATATAATATTGACAGGTCCTGCAGTAACTCAGAGCTGAAAGTATGAGCCTGTAAAATATCTATTCGAGAATCGAACATTGTGAACATCGTTATTCTGAGCAGAGATATTGATACCTGTTGAAATAAACTGAAAGCCAATTTCATCTGCAATTGATATATCGATATTCATACCGAGACTGGAAATCACCTGATGTGCATCTTGGTAGGCCATATTCAGGGTTCTTATAATTTCATCGTTGTCAGGAAAACCAACATAATCCTGACAGCACAAGTTTTCAGACATAAAATCAGTGTTCTGACATTCAAACTAAGCCCCTAAATGCTTCATTCTAGGGAAATTAAAGGTTTTTTCATCTTTAAACTTAGTTACTGAAATATTAGACTAAAGTTGCATGCGAGCAACTCTGTGAATACAATCTAGCATACTAAAATTGACCTTTGTCCATAATGTAGTAGTCATTGATCTTAGCTGTCGAAAAAAACTCTCACACGGTAGCAACTGATACAGCATATAATTCTTTCGAAATAAAAGGCTTAGGCTCATTAAACTGTAGGTGCTTAGTTCTTTACACAAATAAGCATTTCTAGTAATAAAATTATCCGTTAATAAATAATTTTCTTCTGTGCGTAACCAAGCTGGAATTCGAAGGACATAGGCTGATACGAAACTCGAAGTTCATGTGGAATTTTTTCTAATAGATCAGAATCACTTCACATCCATTCGCGAAGTGGAATGCCGCCCGTTCTGAAAAGTCGATGTAACTGATTCTGTGAAGAAATTGCCTTTTCGAAGTTATCTACACCTGTTAGTACGGCGTCCACGTAAGTTCCTTGATGTAAAAATTTTGCTGCTTTTGGTCAGTTTCACCCTCATCTAAGGCAAGTTGTTGAATGAAACGATGTGCAAGAAAAGGAGCACAAGACAAACCGTAAATAACAGTCGTAAAACGAAACGTTTCAACTGAATCATTTGGCGATATTCTCCACAGGATCAGTTAAAGATCTTGATCGTCTCTGCGTAACTGGGTTTGTCGGTACATTTTCTCTACATCAACACAGAGAGCTATGTGAAAAGATCTTCAACGAAGCACAAGGTCTACTAGATTTGAAAGAGGTGTTGCTGCAGTGTGCAAGCATTCATTGTGCGAAATTCCAGCTTCAGTCTTCTAAGATCCATTGAAGACTACTCGTAACTTGGTAGTAGGGCTGAATTCACGCCATGCTGCTTGATGTGGAAAGTGGAATGAGCGTGAAAAGTCACGAAGAATAGAAGACTTCGTGCCAGGCACCATGGGGAGAAGACTTTCGTGTTCCCTCAGAAATTCCTCATAGGCCCTTAAGAAAAAAATATCACTCGTGAGGCGACGTTCTATGCGCTGAAGCGTCCGGAAGGCTAGCCAAAAAGAGTTTTTAAATTATGAAAAGTTTTGCTTCATAGCAAGAAGAACAACATGTCGTCCATCTTGAGTGCGTGAATGAGTTGGCACGAAAAAATCGTCACATTCCTGTTTTTCAGACGTTTGTATGAGCTTTGATAGAACCTCTTGTTTCTTCCAAAACCTTTAAAGGTCATAGGCTACGGTATTTTGCACAAAAACATGCATCCCTAGCAGAGAAGAAGGCTCTTCAGTTGATTTAGGTAACAAATGTCCTGTAGTTTTCCCAGATAAGGTCGAATCGAAGTATGTTTCCTCAGAAACAGGAGCGTTAAAGGGACCTTTTCAAATGTTTGGAAGAAGCAGATAAGAACAAGTGTCTGCTCCTATGATCACGTCGATCATTTTTGAGTTACCGAAATCTGGGTTAGCTAGATTTAAACCTCGAAGATGCGACCAACTTCCATTGCTCTTTTTGAAACGTGAGGGATATGGAGTAAGACGCGGAAGCACGAGTGCCTCTAGTGGATTCTCAAAGTCGGATTCCCAATTTGGCGCAAGAATGCACGAGACTGCACGGTGAGTTGGTGCGCGAGACACAGATACGAGAAACACTTGAGAACCCTGATCAATGAGTGCACGCACAAACACTGTAGATAATAGACCTTTTGCACTAGGTCTAGTCGCTTGATTAATGCTGAGATGATGAACGCCCTACATTGAAGGTGTCTGGTGAGTGATGTTCGATGTCGTCGCATCTTGATGAAGCATGGTGTGATGTTTCTGATCATATAATCGACACGTTCTTGATGAAGGACATTCGCTTGTTGAATGTTGAAGCAGACAGTTGAGGAAAAATTTTCTTTTAGCTGCAAAATCCTATAATTGTTTTGCATTTATAGCTTTAAATTGAGAGCAATACATTAAGAAGTGTGCTTGCCTATAGCCCCAACATTTTCGAACATGATGAGAATTCTGAGAGTGATCTGTGGAAAGGTGAGATGACAATGGAGAACTCTTGGTAAAAGTTGGTAAGCTAATTTTTACGAATGACCTTGCAGAAGATGATGAGACATGCTGATTAATGCCCATTAGAGAGCTAGATGCCTGTACGGAGGCAAAAGCGTCCATTCCATCGAAGAATTTACCCTTAGAAACTTGATACCACTCTTCTGTTTCGGTGAAAATGACATCCTTTAAATATGCGACTTGTCCGTCTAAAGGTATTTTCGACAACTCAACATGCTGTTGCTGAAAGTTCAAGTAATTTTTTCGAGTACCTCTTATCATTCTCGAAGCATTCCACATGTGTCTACTAATGAATCCGATTGGAACTTATTTTTAATTCGGTTCGCAAGTTTCACTTGCTCAAGAAGGCACAGGTCAGTCTGTGTTTTAAACATTTTATACGATCGAACTTCGTACTGATACGACAAATAATTAAATTAGTTAAAAAGTTCAAAGGAAATGTCTCAATTTTTTCACGGGTGATAAAATGTTTGAATCGTCGTCCCGAAAGTGTATTCATGCAATTTTCCAAAAAGTATTTGTTGACTCCAAACTAATACACTAACACGAATTGCTGCTAATCATAGTTAAAAATAATAGAAGAGATAGGTGACGTGATCGAAATGTCCGCGAAAGCTTTCATTAATAATTAAGAAATGAATTAACTAATTCTATAAATCACCACAATCATTGCAAAATATAAGTAAAGTTAATTAGCTAAAGTCATTGCATAAATTTCGCTTAAAATACACGAATAGTAACAATGTCTTTTGTCACTCCGAATGATCCTGGGAGATTTTACTGAATAAACCACTGTCTTGATATCATTGTATCACGATGCACATACGTTAGTTGCCCTCACGAACTATCCAGAAAGTACGATTCACTTAATCCGATTTTCGAAGAAAAAAAATTTTCGCGAGTGACAAAAGTTTATTGAGAAAAAAGACGTCACGTTTCTAAACTTTTATAACGACAAAGACCTTGAAGAACGGGTCACTTATATGAAGAATACAACACATTTTTCTCATTCTAAGCATATGATTCAACGATAGAGGAATAAGGATAAAAGAAGAAATCGACAACACTTTACAATTAGAATTTTTTGAAAACGCGAACATGTAAAATTAAAGTCTAAATTGAAAACTCTATGTGAAATAAGTGAAATTAAAATAAAGAATTTACTTATTAAAATATGACAGACAATTCTGGCCACTAACGAATGAAGATCTTTCCACTCAAAAATAAAAAATAGAATTTAACAAATTACATTGAGTAAGGCGAACACTACTAACCGATACAGTAAAAAATATCTCTAACCATCATCTCAACAATGAAATGATTTCAGCCTTATCTAAAGGACATAATTTTGCAGTCGCTCTTTTCAAAAACTCCCAAAGAAAGAACATTAACAATTTGAAATCACAATATATAACCTTTCACCCGAAAAATCGAATGATATAAGACGTAGGACGGACAGCATTTTACGCCCAGCTCAAGTTCCCTTCTTAAACTTAACAAAACAAGAAAAAATCGCAATTAAATAACCCAATCGGCACAAAAACATCATAATATTACCCGCAGACAAAGGCAACACAACAGTAGTAATAAATAAAGAAGAAGAAGACTATAACAATTAATCAATCATGGACATTCTAACTGACAATACATACAAAAACCCTAAAAAAGGACTTCACAAAAACAATAGTCAGTAAAAATCCCTTCTCAAAGAGTCTAACTCACAACAACCTAGCATGCATGATTCATAATTAAACCCCAAGATATCATAGTGAGTTTCGAAATAGTATATCTCTTTATGCAAGCACCAATCTCTGATACAATTAATATTATTAGATCTTTTACAAACATCCATTCCAAGCTCATACCTTTGGTAGAACACGCTCTCAATAATATCTACTTCTCTTTCAACGACCAATTCTACGAGAAAACCTCAGGAGCAGCAATGGGACCCCAAATCTGACCTGTAATAGCTAAAATATTGATGGCAAATTTTGTAACTCAAATCTCCCACCAATCCAATCTTTAAGCGGAATTTTGATTCCGTTACGTTGACGACAGCTTTGTCATCTGGCGGCATGGACTAGATGAACTAAAAAAGTTTTTCGATTTCATCAATTGATTACATCCTAATATCCAGTTCACCATGAAAATTGAACAAAACGGAAAATTGCCTTTCTTGGCCTTATCAGTGCAGAAAATGTCTGATAACGCATTAGGACTCAAAGTTTACAGAAAACACACCGATTCAAACAGATTCTTACATGCCTCCACCCACAATCACCCAAGTCAAAAACAATCGTTTATCAACTCCCTTGTATACACAGCTGTATTCATAACAGATAAAGATGTCTTACTAAAGAGATTACAAAACTTTAATCAAATCCTAATAAAGAACGTTTTCACAAACAAGCAAATTGATAAAGCTATAAGAAAATTGACTCAAATAACAAGTCAACACAGCCTGCCAAAGAAAAAGAGAGAGAGAACCGACAACCGTCCTACCCTACATCCAATGTGTCATAGAACAAATAGGGAGAGTTTTTAACAGAGACAACATCCAAGCCATACTTAAACCACCTGCGAAAATAGCAAAAACTACCTAATGACCCCAAAGACAAAAAGGAACGCCTCAGTAATTGGGGAGTATACAGAATCTCGTTGGTGAATGAAAAAATAAATAAACAAATTTTAAAATAAGGTTAACTTGATTTAATTCAATTCTTTAAATTAGAAAATTAAACAAAAACATATACAACAAAAAAAAACCTTTCGCACGTAGAACATAATTACAATCAGAACTAGTTGAGCATTATATCGTAACAGGACATAACATTTTATTTGACAGAACGACCGTCACCGCAAAATTTCACAATATTTTTTTAATAAAACGAAGAGAATCAATCGAAATCTTTAAGCATTTTATTAACATGAATGCATCGCAGAGAGTGTAAAAAATAATATCATAACCTGATACCTCAGTTTCAGGTCATCACTAAAGAAGTGAACTGCAATGCTCACGAAACGTCAGAAAAATTCGTAGTCTTTTGTATACGATTGTAACCCGAAAAATCTCTTTTTTTATCAAAGAGTAGTATATTTTAATTCTAAGTTAGAGAAATTACCCTTAAAAATGATAACTTTGATTTATATTTTTGGAACTCATTTTCAACATTTAAAATTCAAGATGAGTGCTTTGAGCGCTTTCTTTGCAGTTCAGTTTTTATAACTTTGAATGGGACAATTTTTAGAATTAGTGTTGGATTCTTTAAATTTCATTGACCGGGAAATGACCGGAAATTTTTTTCTGTGATTTAAACGGCCACCCTGCTTTTCGTTAAGATTGTCTTTCGTTTATTTGAAAATTGAGCTTTTTGGTAGAAGGTTAACTTTCTTGTTGAAATTATGACTGGCATATCTTAAAGAGAATGATTGCTCATTACAAACAAATTTATTTGGGGCATCCAATCAGAAATAAATACCATCGGTTAAGTGTGACCCAGTTCAAAGAACGGGGATGACTCATCACTTATAGTAGACCCTATACAAAATTGCAGTGTAAAAAGCACCTTACCTGAATCGCGGAAGATTGCAGAAATATTTACTTTTATGGAATGCTAATACTTGACGAGGAAAATCTTGACGCTCAAAAAACAAACGGAACGACGACAGTAAACAATTCACAATCTGATGAAACACTAAAATACTCATTACTTACATTGTGTACCAAATTCTTCCTTATTGCATTAAACAGTGTATCCTTAAA
This sequence comes from Druon quercuslanigerum, assembly GCA_010014905.2. Classification (NCBI taxonomy): domain Eukaryota; kingdom Metazoa; phylum Arthropoda; class Insecta; order Hymenoptera; family Cynipidae; genus Druon; species Druon quercuslanigerum. The sequence continues at coordinate 5,377 of JAAAKG020028606.1, read as the reverse complement.
TTTAAAAAGATGAAGATGGTCTATAGCTTCGTCTTATCTTCGGTGCTAATCCTTAATTTTATTGGTGATTATAATAATTTACTAGTAATTAATTGAATTTTTCCATTTTTGATGCAAAGAGCATAACAAATTCAAAAACTAAAGTTACTTCTGTTGTGACTGGAGTTGATAGATATTCCTCAAGTTTCTAATTAAGAAAATATATTTGTTTACATTTTTTTCAATAATCTCTGACCAAAAATACAAATTTTTACGCTTGTGCGATTTTCTGGTATAGTAAACCATTATTTATTCAAAGCATTAGAGGCAATATACTTTTGATTTCAAGGCCTTTTACCTAATTATAAATATAATATTGAATATTTATAAAAAAAAAACAAACCTTGACATAAAAGATACCTAAAACAAATCATTAGATCTTTCGCTTCAAAGCTACGTCAAAATATTTATTTGAAATTCAATTTTTCGATAATTTGTCTTTACTTTTGAAACCTGCATGTAAAGGCAGCTTATAACATATTGGTTTGCTAGAAAAATTTTTTATCGGAAATTGAAAAATGTAGGCGATTCCCTCTAGAAAATCAAAATTTTCAACACGAATTAAAGCAAAGAAGTTTTCATCCGATAGGAGGATGTTGAAATTCAAAATTGTCCAAAAGCCTTTGTTCATTGAATTTAGATTTTGACTTCTGCAATTATTATTGTGCAGATTGATAGTTTAAGTAGGGATAGACAAGCGAAGTCAGCCATATTCATTCTTACGACAAGTCGATTCGGAATCACTAATTTTAAGTACAATCTAAATGTGGTGTAAGGTTTTCCTTTAAATTTTAATAAACGCAGTTGCTACCGGTGTTAAAATATTTTACGAGTTATTGATATCTTTAATCATTTTTCATAACTCATTTTCCCCATTAATTCATTTTTTAAGTTTCTCTCATTTTTGTTAAATTTTGCCAGCTTAAAAAATTTCTCAACAAAATCGAATAATTTTAAGAGATACTAAGAAGTTTGGAAATGATACTAACAAATTTTAGTACAAACAAAATTTAAAATCTTTTTAAAAGTTTTGAAAGACTTTAAGAGCAAAAGAAAATTTCTTACGGTTTCCCAGAACATTTTAAATTATTATTTATTTTACAGCACACATTTTACGAGTATCTTAAAACAAAATTCCAAATACTTCGAAATTTCTAAAATTTAAAAACATAATCTGTAATATTTTTAAATTATTTCAGAAATAATTATAACAAATCTAAAAACAAAAAAACTTAAAAACAAAATATTATCAAAAACTGAAATATGAACTATTACATTTCTCGTTGAAAATTCATCTTTTCCATTGTGAAAATTGAACTATATGATTATAGATTAGCTTTATTGTTTGAACTATGATTTGCCATATCCGAAATTTCTAGACATTTTTTGATTTTACTGTAGAATCTTATCAAAATTATATTTAATAATTCTTAAAAACAAACAGATAAATGGACCCTTAAATAAATAAAATAAAAATTATTTGTTTCTTCTAATAGGAAGATCGTCAGGCCAAGCATCGCCTCCCAAAGAAATCGACTTCTTATCAAAGTTTGAGAAGAGAAATCAAGATGAGAATAATCAAGGTAACCAAAGAAGAAATAAAAATTTAATAAACAGTTTCAAGCTAACAAAAACCAGAACTAAAGATATTACTGCCCCCTTTTCGGTGGCAAATGAACCTTCTTCAATTTAAAATTCAAATATTTAATTGCAAATTTATAAATTTTTGTATCTTAAATTTAGCTGGTTTCATGCCTTCAAAAAATTATGTTGAAAATCTAAAATTTAACAAAATTTAATTCCTAAAATTTTATTTTTAATTTCTGCCAATAAAACTTAAAAAGTCTGCACAAGTTGACTAGTTGTGACTAAAAAAGCCGGAGTGTCGAGTTTCTGCTTAAGCTGCTGAATCTCGACGCTTGGACACTTTTAGTCAGATAGTAGTCTTGCGCGTGCGTATTTATTTTTTTACATGAAAAAGAATAAACAAAATGCCTATCTTTTCTATGTTATTTATATTTAATTAATTTTACACAATATTATCATAAAATTATTAGAAAGCACCACGGGATGAAGTTTGAATATAAAATTTCACTATTTTTCAATTTATTCCAAACTCGGAGTATTTAAGTAATTGGCTTCGTGCCCAGAGGACGGCCGGCTGCTACAGAGATGGGATAACATGAACTCCCATCAAATGCAGCGCTGCTAAAGACTGGTGACCTTTTTATTAAAGAAAATCAACCCAAGACGACGCTTTCGTAACTATGTCATGCTAGGTCGATAAAATATGAATTAACTTTAGTTGAAAATTTAACTATTTGTTTGAAAAATTCTGCGTGTTCGTTCTAGTTAGAAACTTACCTAAACATTATTCTGAAAAAAATTAATTCTTTTGTTTGAAAATTCATTTCATTTGTTGAAAGTTATTTTTCTGATTAAAAATTATTTTTCTGCACAAATAGTTAACTAAAATTCCTGCGAACTTTTTTACGAAAAGACGTTTAATCTTTTTTAATGAAAAGTAATGTTTTTGGGTAAATATGCAACTATTTCAATGAAAATTTACTTTATTTGGTTAAAGGCTTATTTCTCTAAATTCAAATTAAACTATACTATTTTTTATGAGAAATGTATCTTCTTCATTTAAAAATTCATCTTTTTTGTTGAAATTTTTTTCTTGTTTGTAAAAAATTAACCTTTATCTTTAAAAATTTAACTTTTATGTTGCAAATTCTACTATGAGTTTGAAAATTAAATTAAAAATGAAAGTATTAGATTTGTGTAAAATTTGACCCACCCCCAGTTTTTCGCAAATTCCCACGTTTTGAGACGCCCTGAATTCGAAAAACACGTTTTTATAAATTTACAGATTGGATTGGCCTTTGGTATACTCTTTAAATGTCCTAACAACTTTTTGAATTTTCTTAATGAATCCAAATTTAAAATTCTGACACCATAAAAAAATAATGGGAAATCAAAAACGCTGCTGAAGGTTGGTTACCTTCTCAGCATAAAACACTAACCAGCTCTGACTCTCAGTTTGAACTAATCACTGCAATAAAATGTTTGAAAACAAATATTATTTATTGAATGCGCATTTTTTAACGAGTAAATAACCCTACCTCTGTTTTAACAGGAGGGTGAAGTACGAAATATGCAATGAGAATGTGCCCGCCAAGTGGGCGATTTTTTTTATATGAAATTAATCTTTTATTTTGATGTTAATTTTTTTTTGGCTACTCGTCTCGAATTAATATTTTTTGTAAAGTAGTTTTTTGAACTTTTACAAAAATTCTCTTTCACTACGCTGAGTTCGAGCCTAAATCTTTTATTAACTTGGTCAAAAAACTTAACATAAAAAATAAATTAATATGTTCAGCTAAAATATCATTTCTATTATTTAAAATTAGTTTTTTGTTTGATAGGAAATTTATTTTTTAAAGAAAAATCGGACCTATATATACTTTTACCGGAACAGTTTCTTCATGATATATTCAATTTCTTTTTCGTTACAAATTAATTTTTTCAAGCGAAAGCTTTTTAATTTAATATTCTATTTTTTGTTGAAAATTCATATTTTTAGTTGAAAAATCGTTCTGGAAGGAAATTTATTTTTTGTACAGACCATTTATCTTTTCGTTTCAATACAAGACAATTTATATGAACATTCTTCTTCATTCATGACTGAAAACAACATTATTTGTTAAAATACTATCATTTTGGTTTTAAAACTCTTTTTTTTTATTCAATATAATTTTTTTTTAAATAATAACTATGTATTACACTTTTTTGTTAAGCAGTCTTCGTTTATAGTCAATCTTTTTTGCCTACAATAAATAAATATATTTAAAAGTTTTGAATTTGTATCTGAAATATTGTTGCACTCCGTTTACAAAATTTCCAGTATTAAAAATATTAGAAGATAAACCCTTTGACCGTGAGGCGAAAAATAAAATGTCATGTAAAATTTTTTTCGAAAAACAATATTTCGGAATCACTTGATAATTGCAGGGATAACTGTTTCAGGGGCGCTGAGGGCTCTGCCGAGGGCCTGCAATGGTACCAATCGCACGGGAAAAAGATTTGCAGTGAAAAATCAATTTTGCTCACGCTTAGAAAAAATTATGTTTCATCTAATGTAATTGGTATGATTATTTGGCCCTCGCTTTGCAGCCATATTGAAAGCTGACGTCACGACATGAAACGATGGTCACGTCGATGAAAAACAATAAAAAAAGTACCTGTAAAGTTTTAAAGTGAAACGAAGTGATAAATCCGTTTTTAAATCTTTTTTGCCTTACTAAGAAAGTTCCTACTACTTACACTCAAAACTTAGAGAATGAGTTGTCAGATACTTTTTCTTAAATAAGACGTCAAAGCAGGGCCCAAACATGTATTCCTAATTGTCAAACGGCGGCTGTTTATGTATGAGCGTAACCTCAAAAATATTTTTAAATGCACTCATATCTGCATATATATCATATGTAGTATATGTTGCATAAAAATTGAAATATTAAAGATGAAAATTGTACTTCTTGAGTCTAGTTTTAGGATTCTTAGTTTAAATTTGAAAATAGTTAATTATTTATTTCTTAAGCTATATTTTTACAGAATCAGCAAAAAGGCAAAGAAACGACTGGAGCCTACCTTCTCCTCGGCTTCCTCCGAGTCCTGCAGCATATAATAAGCTGTATCATCAACCTGTACCAGGAGTCGGTAAGTTGAAAATTTATGTCTTTTTTGTTAAAAATTTTAACAAATTTTGGCAAAAACTTTTCTTTGTTTTAAAACTAATTTTCAACTGAAAATCCAACTATTTTATTTTCCTTAAAATTTTTTTTTTTTAAATTAAAAACCAATAGCGGAATTTATTCTTAAATACATAAAATGATAAAAATTTGTTTAAGCAATTGTTTTTTACAATAATTAATTGTTTACTATCATGAAAATGTACTTAAAAATTTAGACATTAGTTATTTAGAGGAAACTGCCTCAAAAAAATCAAGTTTCTACCTCCAAATATAGCCAAAAAGTGCATTTGTTAATTTAGGTAGCTTAAATAATTATTAACTTTTACTTGTTAGTCAAATATTATACTTAGGTTTTATTGTCAAGTAACATGGGATTGATTCTATAGAAAAAACTTTTTTATTCCATCAGTAATACCTAACATGCATATTTGTTTATAAATATTGCTTTTAAAATAAGAATATATTTATTAACTTTTATTAATTCAACTATAATAAAAAAACACTTTTTATCATAAATGGTTCAATATTAGTGCGAATAATGTGACGAATCACTGCCAATCCCCACGAAACAATTTTGATTCACT